>JAMAGL010000011.1:1247827-1390433 GCA_023626215.1 Talaromyces sp. PL2406 | reverse complement strand
ATTATAGCTTTTATTTATACTATCTTATTCTTAGTAATATATTTCTATAGACTTTATAATGTACCCTACTAATAAGAATAGTTATGATATAGTTTTTATAATAGTTAATTACTTTAGTAAGATTCTTATATCTATTTTATATTATAAGATGGTTATAGTATAGGATTTTATAGTACTCTAGGTAAAGCACTTATATTAATATATAGAAGTACTGGATACTATTATATCTAATTAAGACCTGTAGTTTGTTTCTAAATTCTAGAGAGAAGTCTATTAAATATTAAGAATTATAATAATACTATTAATAATGGACTATACATAGATAGATAGATAGATAGAAATAATAAATTAATATCTTTTATAATAACTTTATCTTTATATTAATTATTTCTAGAATAACTAGTCTGACTAGCTTCTAGTTATTGATTTTATAGTATCTATACTTCTATAAGAGATAATAGGCTTGTTTTTATTTATAATTAAAAAAGGCTTTTAACTATATATATTATTTAATTAGAAAGAATTAGAGCTAGCTTAGTATCTTATTATTAATAAGTAGGAAGAATGTGCTTAGATTAATTATATATATAAGATCTATGAGTTTACTAAAAATAATATTTTATTATTATAGTAGTGATAGAAAGTGTAGATAAATAGATATTAGTAAAAAGTAGATTTTAATATTAGAGATAAGATTTTTATTATAAATTAGAATTAGAATATAGATTATCTTAGTTAAAAGCTTAGTTATTAAGTAGTTAGTTCTTTTATTATTATTATTAAAGTTAGATATTCTTTTAAACTAGATTTATTATTTAGATTAAATATATATTTAGTATTCTCTTTAAATAAGCTCTACTTTATATTCTATATAATGTCTTTATCTAGCTAGATACTTAATCTATTACTATTAGTAGTTATTAATAGAGAGTAGGAATAGAAAGTAAATAAGATTTTAAATTCTTAAATCTATTAGAAGAAGTTATACTACTATATATAATAGCTAGGCTATAATTTAGACTTTATATAATATCCTATTAAGAATTTTAAGTATATATTAGAATAGCTCTATAACTTTTATAATAAGTATTTAAGTAAAAATAGATCTCTACCCCTACTATAGTAATAGCTTTATAAAGGAAGTATATTAGGTACTTAAGAGTAAGCGTTTATTAAAGAAAGAGATAATATAATAGTTATAAGTTTTATAAATTAAATTTATCTTATTTTAGTATTGTTATATAGTTTTTAAGCTCTAATTCTAGCTATTATTTATAATAGGATATTCCTTTGTTGTTATGTCTTCTTAATTAGGCACTACCAAAGAGCTTATGTACTATAAAAGAGCTGTAGTGAGCTCTTATATAGAGTCTCCTCTTTTCCTTCCTTCTTGTATGCTTAGTTTTGCGTCGACAGCGCTACCCTAGAGTTTAGGAATGAGCAAGTGTCACAATATCTATCAACATCTTCTGTTCACAATCGCGATAGAATGTGTGTGCCCATTTCATGCTGATATACAATCCCGATCTGTAGGAGTTCCCCAAATCCAGAAAAGTCAGCAATATACTGTAATTAAACCACAGTCATATCAAAGCACATTCTGCTCCTTTTCATCCTCTAAGGATCTTTTATACAATTTTCTCTTCTCCAGTGTATTCTCGAGCTGCCCTGGTATTCGCATTCAAGTGTTGCGTTTCTTTTTAATCTGATAAGAACATCAATCAAATACAATATAACTAGCGGTTCTATATTGGATCAAAGATTGTCAGCATTTCCTAGTAAAACTATGCAAATCCCTTGAGCAAACTGCCTTTATACTCCTAACTTGCCATCTAACTTTATAATATAAGAATACAATGCACAATCGAGTACTGTAATTATATAAACAAATAATAGCTGAGTGAACTTCCAGGCACTGTTTGTTGTGTTGTTGTTGTCGCCAATGACCTACAGTACTTCCTCAATCATATAAGAACTCGATGTGGTATGTCAGGCGTGGAAATCTCTCTGACCAGTCAAGAAAATACCTATATAGGGGACTCATCAAGTTGAGATCAATATCATTGAGAGCCTACATGTGCAGAACCTAGCCGAGCGAATTGTATAGCCCTTATCCTGACGTATCCGACCAAAACAATTTTGTCACTAGCTATTATGGAAGTAGTAACACACAGTCTGGGACAAGCAGAGCGAAAGGCTCCGGAACTAATCATATGAGCAGGTGTTAATCGCCGGTGATTATCCCTCATGTGGTCGGCACAAGTCCCTTTTTACAGCAGCAACGCCCGACCATTTCCAATCAGCATAGCAAGTTTAATATCAGAACAGCTCAAGTGTAGGTGCGTTATGTGACACAGCACCGACCGATAGTTTTCGATGTTCGATAAAAGAGACTTTTAAGAACATGCATATTGCACTTTGGTTGTCTTAAATTAGTCCGGCGGGACCGACAATATATTCAACTACATCGAGGCTTTAGCATAGACTGGATGTCTCCATGGAGAAAGATAGAGGCCTACCGCAAAGGGGATGGTCAGACTCCGAAAAGGGTGTTATTTTTGCATCAAAAAGGTCTGGATAAGGCGAGACAATTCGTGCCGTATTTTTTAACTTATCATCACATTTGAAATCGAACCATATAGTTGTTTCGTCATTGTGGATTTTAGCTTTATATACCACTCGTCCAGATGATCCATGCTTTGCTAGTGATTGTTAGCACTTTTTGGGAAATGGCCTGTCTCTTGGTTTCTCGTAGGCTTACCATCACGAGATACAACACGCATCTTCACTGTTGTGCCATTATGAATCATCTCGGGTATGAATCCAAGAGTGTGGCCTGTCTGAATTTCGGCATGCCCGTCCGTCAGAGAGACGTGCAATCGGTTAGTTATTAGAATTGTGGTGCTAAAAGTTGACTCCATCATTCACAGGCTTTGTCCTTCGAGCACTCAATTGAACTAATGAACTGGGACATGGGATTTATTTTAAGTCTAAATGAGGTCTATGGTTCCCGGATGATGTTTCAATATTTTAACCACTCAACTTGAGCCACAGTATGGCTTCATAACAGATCCGCATCACCCAGACGTCATGAAGGGCAATCTTAGATCCGACAAAAGAATCGCATGACTTTGCTTGCACGAAGCACATGATCTGTAGCCGTTAACATCTATTGTAACGGCTAGTGGCAAATTTAGACAATTATTCTTTCTTCCAGGTGCTGGTATAATGGTTCTATAGATGTCATCGCATTAATTCTCCAGACTCAACGATTGTGGCTACCAAGATTTCACTTTCATGTATTGTTCTAATCGGCATTGGATAAAATGGCTCGTGTTTCAAGACAAGTTAATATGAAGCTCCCAATAATATCAAATTTACTCAACATGTAGTAGCGGAGAATCTCAGATGGTGCTCACTTCCTGCCCCATCATTTGAAAGCTACCGTCTCCAATAAATAGAACAACTCGTTGATTTCCGACTTCCTTAGCTGCCAGGCTGCTTCTAAGGAAGCTACAGAATATCCGAGACTGCCACAGAACCTGGCTGATGGCGGTTATACCCTTGGGAAATCTAGCTTCCCAAAGCCCGAAGTTGGTGGTACCCGTTTCTGTTATGATGATGTCCCCTTCTTGCAGTCAGTTGGCAACCATTGGCCATAGCCAGGCATGTGTTTATCGCGGAGCTGGTACAGTCTGGACTAGCATGCGGCGAGAGGTCTCGCTTGCGGGCGTTGGTCTGGGTTGGATATTCAACTGTCCCATTCTCTGTATTACCTTCTGCAAAACCCCCCTCATCCGAATTTTTGTATATAGCGAGTACCGCACCTCAACATGATCACTGTCGAAATCTATCATGTTGAGTTTACTAAGTCTGATGGGAAAATCCAGTAGTGTTGAAATCTGATTTAAGGGGTCTGAGACTCAGTATTATATCTGCTGACTTGATTCTGTCGCTTGCTCTTTTATTGGAGCCGTCGCCAGCATATTTACTACTGAAATTTGGTAGTGTCTCGTCAACTGCTTCCCGTCCTATGGGAGCTTTGAAAGTCAGCAATCTGGACTTCTCAATCAACTTGTGTACTATATTAAGAGCATTATGTTGAGCCGTACCAGCGTCGACCGGGATTACTAGGTTTTTCGCATTATGAAGGTATCTGAGCATAATGTTTATAGTATATACTTCCTTTCTGAGTCATTAGGACGTGGATTTAAGTCAATCGGTTGTTGAAGTCTTTTTCTTTTATTTTCTGCTGCGCTATATCCGTTGTTAAGGCAGTATACACTGGTCGACCGTTAATCCAGCATTGATGCAACGCATGGTCAATTAGAGATGCCGCTTTATGAGGCCGTGTGATTTTTACTGTGCAAGTTGATAATTTGCTGTTGATATCCAGAAAGACATTGTAACCTCTATTACTAAGTGCGTGATGTAGCAGTATTTCATCTCGCTGAGAGGCCGTGCTTGGTTGTCCAACAATATGGACATTGGAACATGTTCAGAGTATGCACCAGCAAGTAAAGGTATTCAGAGTCGAAAGTTCTCCGACGTCGAAAGTGGTTATTAAAGCCGAAATGCCCTTAATTCGGGCGTATCCATCTGCAGAATAACCTAGCAATCTGAAAACCCTGCTATTTTTCGCTTTCATCGTATCTCAAGCCACTTTCAATCAATGAGAGCATGCCAGCGTCCAATTTATCAGAGTTTCCCACCCATTTGAGACCACATTTCAGTAAATAATCGAGAACGATGAGATTATAGTCTTCTATTTTAGTACCTAGTTAAGATATACAACCGGGGATCATACAAGAGAAAAATCCACCCAGGATTCCTTGTATTGTTCCTATGTTGAGTTGGTGTAGTCATATAAACAGATGTTAAGCAATACCTACTGGAAATTCCAGCTCCAATATGTGAATCTCAGATGTCATCGTACAACCTGCAGAAATACTACTATACCTTAGTCGCTTTTGCCTTCATGCAAACGCAGCTAAGTAAACCATGGCTATTGAAGTACTTTTCAATAGCTAATTGTTATAATAGAGGGGCTTCATTTTTGAACATATCATCGTACGTCATGACTTCTAGATCCGCTGTTGCTTGGGATCTGCTAATGTCAATCAGGCACAAGATCTGACATCATCACGTAGCTCAACATATCACGGGAGTAGAGTAAAATTCTTCTATATAGACAAGAATGCCCATTCTTTTGACTTTATTATTATTAATTCAACTCACATTCTCTATTGGATTATTCACTATCTGCTTTTCACTTCTTCAACTATGCATAGAATGAACCCCTTCCTAACAAACAGTGGGCGCAAGTCATTGAAAGGCCTAGTGGCAGCATTATCTACAAAAGAATGCCAGTTCCTTGTCCATGCCCAGATAAAGTGCTTGCCAACATTAGATACTCTAGGGTTTGCTATACGGGCCTTTATGAAGGGTGATTGGCCGCTTAAAGCAAAATCCCCTCTTGTAGGCGGACACGAAGGAGCTGGTGTTATAGTTGCAAAAGCCAACAATTTCACTGAGGTGAGCATTGAAGATCAAGCTGGCGTGGAGTGGATCATTGAATGTCTCTGGTCCGAATGCGAGTTCAAGCCAACAGTCTGACGAACCACAATGTCCCAAAGCCCTGCTCTCGGGGTGTATAATTTGATGGAGCGTTTCAACTGTACTGTGTCGCAAAAGCAGCCCATATCTCCAAGATTCCCAAGAGTATCCCGCTCGATGCAATTGCTCCTATTTGTGCTGGCATTACTGTGTACAAGGGACTAAAAGGAGTCCGGTGCAAGACCGGGAAAGGGAATCGCTGTTGTTGGTGCTGGTGGTCCATCAGGCCGTAAATTATGTGAGGCCGCGCGGTCCCTAGTCTTCGGACTATGGTGTAGATGATAAATATCAAAGGGGGTTATGTTGGTAATTGGTAGGATTCGTACAAGGCGGTTGATTTCTTTTCTCGAGATTTGTTTCATGCACACTTCAAGACAGTCACGCTCTCCGAGTTGCAGAATGTATATAGATTGATGGGTGAGCTTCCCCGTTCTTCCACTTTCTTGACATGATACGAGTGGCTATGTGCTGACCAGAGATAATACAGAACAAGGGCAAATCGATGGTCGTTATGTGTTGAGAATACTAGAGCAGGTAATTAAATTAAATATAATCTGCTGAGCACCAGGGTACCTATGAAATCACAACTGCCACGCCGCCTGTCCTGAAAGAACCATATAAAATGCGATCTGGGATTTGGAGCTAATATCTTTCTCCAAGTCACGATCAGATATGATCACACTTTTATTCTGTTCATCCTGTCACAAGTACTCCCGTACCCTGACCATGTACCAGAAACTCATATATTGCCCAGTCTACAATGCCACTATGTTGTCAATTTTTCTCCTATGTTCGTCATCATAACTGGCTTCGTGCCTGCGCTTTGTTGATGTTTACATGAGGGTTTCAACCTGTGAGATGAATTAATAGATCATTCTTTATGCGAATTGATAATGAATTATGGACCTAGAAAATTGACTTTCTTTCCACAGGCGCTAAGGGCAAAGAATTCTGAGGGTGATATAGCTGTCAAGGCAATATATACCAGTATCATTATAGCGCTTCACAAAAGAATGCTGATCGTTCAACTAACCTGCTCTTGGATATATCCATTAAAAGAGAGATCTGGGAAAATAGCTCAACTCAAAGAACATTATAAAGTCCATTTAGTAATGATAGATGGCGCAAAGTTTGTCACGCCACAGGGGTCTCATAATGCTAATAACAGGTGATCTCCTTGTGGTGAGTGGTAAGTAGAAATATTATCTTGCTGTATAGATTCGCTCAACGTCCAAACGCTGGTAGGAGTCAGGTTGCGTGACAGTCTGGATGACCCCACAATATGATTCTTTGGGTGGGGTTTAATAGTACGATTTTATCTGCTTCCAAGTGGACTTATCTATATGATTTATGATTGCATCACTGCTTCACGCACCTTGAGTGATACAAGTATCCAATTATCCAACATCCCAGTTCCCAATTCCCTCCTATGCCGTCCTAACTGCATAATATAACTACATTACACTATGTCTTCTCACGAGATTCCAGCTACGCCCCAGGAGCGAATTAATGCTGCCCGTGGCTATAGAGCGTATATATCTCCCGGACCGAAATGGAAGGACCGAGTAGACTAATGATGGGCTATCTAGAGCACTCCACAACCCACACGTATCCGAAGAAGCAAAACTACATGCGCGAGATATGCTCCTAGAGCTCGATGATGAAGAAGCTCGTCAGGAACTCAACAGCGAAGGCGTACAGCACGCACCGTACCATCTGCACCACGAACGTCGGCGTAGTGACGAGAGACCAAGCTCGCCGCAAGAGAGAATTAACGCAGCCCGCGGATATAAGGCGTATGCACCGCTCTTATAATTGTGAAAGCTTCTGCAAAGGAGTGCCACTACTAATAAACTTGCAGGGCACTTCACAACTCGCTCGTCTCAGAAGAGGGAAAGGAGCATGCGCAAAAGATGCTTCAAGAGATGGACGATGAAGAGGCCCGGCAGGAGCTCTACAGTGCATTAGAGAAGCCTAAAGACCCAGTGAGAGTGGCTGCAGGACTTAAAGCGTGAGTTTCCCACGCACGATGTAAAGATTGCAGCTGAAATGGTGTTGTAGCGCTCAGCACAACCCTCTCGTCAGTGAGGAGGGCCATCGCAGTGTTGAGGAGAAATTGCGTGAGATGCGACGCGACAATCCAGAAGAATAAGACTCTTCCAGCTACTCTGACGTTGGGAAAAGCTATGTTAATTCGTAAAAATGCTGAAACATGTATAACATACCATCAACATTCCCAATGCTATTCTAATGAGCATGCCAACAGTGTTTCCAAATATGATCACCTACTCACGCTCAGCTTGACATAACGTCAGTAGGGACTCAAATAGCATGGTGGAGATTACGAACCCCATCTATTTCCACCGCAGTTTTAGCAACAGATGCACATGCGCATGTATTAGAATCTTTGTCACAATCCAATCATTTTGAAGTTGTAAAGAACCTGGGGAAGAGCGTTTGTTGCAGTCTTTAGATATCAGGGCGAAAGACGCCAATGGCTGCAATGTACCGCATTTAAGGTTAGGGAGGGACAGGAGACTGCTCATTCTCAGCTATGTACGGTAAGATCAGGGTTAGTAAACAAAGAACAGCAGAAAAATATCCATTGGTATTCAAGACTACTGGCGGTCAGTTCTGATTAGATTTCAATCATTAATCAATGAACATGTCAACAGGCCAAGAATGGAAGAGTTATTAACCCTAGCCCGTTTGCTGCAGTACTGATGCGTTTGGTGCTAACATCCATCAACAATCTTCCGGTAATAGCACTTCGCCCAGATTGTTCGAACAAAGTTTTGCGCATCGTCACAAGTAGTAGGTTTTATAGATTTTGTATGTAGAAAATTATTCCTCCGGCGGTGAAGGACGGTATAGTTTCCCGTTCTTAAAGCACCGAAATTACTACGTACAAATGTGAATCTTTCCAAAACTGGGCGCGGATTAGGGTTTCGGAAAGGAAGCATCAAAAGGAAGTTCTGCAAGGACGGAGTGAAATAGGAGCATTATCCATCGTCTCTTACTTACCCTCTTACGTAGTCTTGAAAAGTTCAAAACACGGAGTGAGGAGGATTCTCCTGACTGACAGAATTGACCCGTATGTGCCGCGTGCTTGACAAGGATACCCATGGCTACAACTTACTGGTAACTCCCCGAGTCCCAGCCCATCTGACTCCATCAAAGTTTCAACACAAACAAGGGGGATCCTTGCAAGCTCGATCCTTGATTTCGGGAATCTGGATTCATTCTTTTTTGGTAACGTGGACTCCTAGACGTTTGAAACAAGGATGTCTGAGGTGGATATGTATTTATCCGCCTCGTTGGTGAGGTTTTTCCATGTTTGATGGTGATATCTTGTCGCAAATCATGTCATTGAACGGACCGGACATGCATCGAGGCCCTTACGTTGGTCGAGTCATGGCACCAGTCATAGAGTTGTCAGTAACCGAATAAACTCCCAAACCCCTCATCACATCAACCTTAAACACAACGCTCAGTCAGTCAAAGCGAAACATCCAAACATGAGAGGTATGTATGTATGTATACCCCCACAAAATCATACAATATACCGAGTTTCGGCCGCCGCATACACCGCTAAACAAGAAACAGGCGAAAATAACCAGAATGGAGCCCCGACCCAAAAAAATCAAAAAATTCGGAAGTGGGCATTGAAACGGTCCGGCCCGTTCGTCTAACCAGAAGAGTGCGTGTCGCACATACGGAATTTGTGTGTATGCGCTCCGAATGGATGGATAGATAGGTAGGTGGGTGGATGGGCATTGGTACCTGATATCATGCCTCACTTGGGCAAGGCATATGCACTTACATGAGTCGAAGATGATGGAGTGCGAACGAGATTGGGCAGGTGAACAATCTAGATCTCGAATGTGCATGTACCTGTATGTAGGGTTACGCGACAACATATACGGAGAGCTTCCTATTCCGTTACTTCCAAGGTTCGATAGAACTCACTCGCCCACAGCTAACTAGTAATAAGCAACGAGCATGAACCTATTTCTAGAAATATGTCTCGGACCGCACTGCAGCGCATTGCCTGACATGGCTTGGTACTGCGAGCCGTTCTGTAGGTGCTACATACGTAGTGTAGAGACTCGATGCTCCCGCCGAATACGTACTGAAGTGATACAGATCAACGGTAGTGTTGCAGTTGACATGTAACTTATTCGAGAACATAGATGCATACGTACTACAATAACTACCAGAATTAAGTGCCATAAACGTCCTACGTTTCCGGTAGTAGAAAAAGCAAAATGGGCAGAGTTTATAATACACTGATAATCATATTACTTTCCTAACCAAGAAATCCGCCAGGATCTTACCAGGAGACAACGACATCATCGCTCATAAATGACTCAGGATAGTACATGTATTAAGGGGAAATTACTCGTGCTGTTCAATAATATTCGCGGACTATGATACTACTAGGTACTATCAACACTAGTGACACCGGGGGGACGATGGGATGGTGTACATGGTCTTATCTTATGTTATTGACGGAATTGAGGCCCAATTGTTCTATTCATTCTTTAAGCAAGGTTACTCCAAGATAATTTCCAGCCAATTTCCTTTTCGGAATCTGTCATTCCCTCACCCGCCTACCAACTCATCTTTCAAGCTTCGTCGGCGATAATCCGAAAAAGAAAAACAAATAACTTACGTATCGATAGTCCAGGTCACACATGGCTAACTATACAAACCGTTGATATTACTGCCTCTTTCGGCGTAGTCACACAGGTATGGAATGTGTACCGCGTACGTGTGCGCCTATCCATCTAGGCCGAATCGAGTAGTATTATTTATCTGATTTATCATGCATGGAGGGATTAGTGGTTACGCGGCTTATCGAGTGCCTAGGAAATTATTAGGTGTCATGTTCTTCATGGGGTCGGAGATGCTACGTGCGTAACTTGCCCGGCTCGGCGTGAGACTGGGATTCAAGTCTTAGATGGATGGTAGGTATGACCATGGCTCCCGTGCCGTGCCGATAGGCAGTAATAACGGCAGTGGTTGAAATAGTATCACTGTATCCTGAGGCATATCGACTGGGTACCCTATCTCACAGCTTCCTCCAATTCCTGTCAGAGACTTTTGTAACAATCACTCTCTCCAAGTCAATCCATCCCCCGGCGTCATAAGAATGCTGTCGAATAAAAACAATGCTATGCTGGTATAAAATGCAGGAATGTGTTGTAAAAACGGTACACTTGATGATTAAAAGACTGGAAGCTTATGGTTCTGACGCGATTCGGAATTGCTCAAGTCGTTCTCGGACTCGTTTTAGAAGTTCTTCGTCTATGGGAGGTTTTTCTTTCTTGGGTCTGTTTCGCTTGTCAGTAATAAATCCTTCTTGAAGGGATAAGAACGTACGGGTCTCGTCGTGAGTTTGGCCCCTTTTCTTCTCCGCAAGTAGTACAAATATTTTCGCCAGGTACGTAAAATGTATCACACTTGTGGCAAAAGTAACGGACTCTCATCCGTGGTTTCTTCCAAACTCGCTGTAGCCGCTCAATCGGAGGTTCTGCGTCGCCGGGATATCCGTCTGGATATTTGTCTAGTTTTGCACTGCAGATCTATTAGCAAGCGATAAATTAAGAAATTTGGCGAGAGGACGTACGGTTGGCGAGGACAATTCCTGCATCTGATGTGACCGCAACTCTCACACACGGTCGAGGGACCCTTGAACATAGTCTGACACTGGTGACATGTTCGACGAACACGCTGCTTGATTTCCTTGTATATCACGTCTTGGCCTCCGGTCCGAGACTCCATGGTGAGCGGCGTACGTTCCATCTTCTGAGTGGTGTCTGATGGTTCCATAATAGCGGCAGCGGCAGGAGTTTCACTATCTGAAGGTCTTTCTGGTTGCTTGCCTTTGGCCTTTGCAAGAGCACGGGCTTCTTTTTCTTCCTTTGTGCGGGCTGGGGGATGGCGAGGGCACGCTTTGCAACGAACATGCTGACAGTTGGCGCACACCCTGTCCGACCCAAAGGTTGTCTGACAACGATGGCAGGTGCGACGCACCCTCATTCTGATCGATTTTTCGACCCGCTTGACTTCATAGTTGCGCGGTGACATCCATTCTTGCGGTTCCAAAGTAAGACCGTACTTGGCGAACAGAATCCGGGCCCTCTCCTGCTGAATCTCGCTCCAAGGTATTACCTGCGTGGCATCCCGTCTCGGAGCAGTGACGCCAGCAGCGGTACCTGTTTGGGATGGCTGTGGAGCGGCAGGAGTAGCAGTCGTACGAATGGCAGTGTCAGTATTACCTGCAGGTGTAGATCTGTCAGACGGTTAGCCAAGTTGTCAAACAAACAAAGAAACTCTACGCCACGTTGTGACTTGGAACTTACGTCGCTTCCGGTCCCCTGGATTCTTCTATTTGTTGTGCTGAAGCTGTCGACTTTGTTCGCCGAGACGCTCGGCGGAAAACGGAACCCACGCGACTCAGTAGACGTGAGCTGAGGTCGTCTCTTTTTTGTCTCTGATCCCGTTCCATGATTAACGATGCGTAATTTCGATCTTCTTCCTCAATTGCCCGACTCAGCCATGTAGCGCCGTCTTATATCAATTAATCGGATTTATTGAGAGACATCAATGATGTAGTAAATGAGCGGTATTCGATATGTTGTTTCCTTTCCGTTCCGATGGTTTGCGCGGCGGCTGAGATATAGCTAACAATGAATCCGACTGACTAGTAGATGCGATGAGATGTTATATATGCCGAAATTGAAGCCTTTTCGTCGAATGGCAAGCGGTCAAGACATCCATGAATTTCTTTCTTTGCGATGGGCGGGCTCACCCTGACACCAGCGGTGACTCCAATAATTATCGCTCCCCTCAAGATCGTGGCCAATCCGGTATTCACGTGAACATTGATATAAGCGATATAAATAATTATCCTCCCCTCGTATACGTCTTCTCGAGGTATATATTCGTCCGATCTCCCCTCGAGATGGTGTTGTCGAAAATTGGGTGACGCCGTGACGGTCGAGGTGGTGTCAACTAGTGTGAGGAAGGAGGATGAATTAAATCGTGAGGAAAGAGCAGACCGAAAGAGTAATATTAAAACGCCAGTCACACCACGTACGTACTTACTAACTTAAGTTCTCTAGTTAGTCGGCACGGCGCTCCCAGCTTATATTTTACCACCATGATAACTAAGTGAATACTTAAAAGTAAAACGTATTGAGCTAACGGGGACCAACATGGGCTTAGACTCTTAGCACGCTGCATTAAGAGCATGTCTACACGCCGTCAGCTAACCGAGTACAGCACCCGCCCGTTTCTCATTCGATGCAGAGTCTGCAGAGTGGTACTGATGCACTCCGTACAACCCAGCGACCAAGCCGGTGGGGAGAGACTCGTGGGTAACTTTGGCCAGTCTTACCGACACAGAGGATCAATTATTAGTCCCCCATTATACTCCATTTTCCAGCATTTTTAGCCGTTAGCTTAGCAGAGGAAATATTGTTCAATGCGACGTAGTGTAGCGTCCCGGCTCAACTCCGCTGGTATTCTGACATCGTACGGAGTGCTGTACAACGTAACATACAAACACTAAGCAGCCGATTTCACTTAGGACAGTTTAATGCCAACTTAATGAACTTAATGAAGTTAATGTACAATTATTGAACTCAAATGTCCAGTACGTACTACGGAGTAAGTACTAAATCCACGGCCCACTTGACGGCGCAACGATCCCAGTTAGGCCTCTGTACCGAAGGGATTTACTCTATTATGAGTAGATACGAGTCCGTAGACAGACCCAGGCCAATCTTTAATTCTTCACGATACGAATTTCTTGGATTTTTGGTTGTTCAGAGCAGCAACCAACACAACACTTTAACTGACTTTGTGCTACGAACCTAATATTGGGGGGGTCGGTCAGGCCATCCCTTGCTCTGCATGCAATAGCTACAAAGTTTCGCTCTGATGTGCTATGGCTTTTTGATCGCGATCTGTGAAGAATATCAAATTATCAATTGAGAGTGAATGCGAAGATACATGACTCTGGAGTCTAGACAGGAGGCACAGACGCTCACAGAGGGGAGCTTGGAAGAATACTATATAGACGGCTGCCCCACCAATCCCTCTCAGTTCCACGGTTGAGGAGAGGGCCGCTTCCTTTTTAGGTTAGCTCATAAGGCCTGTGCGCTGCGTAGGTGGAGATTTGGGGCAGCGCATCTTCCCTGATTGGGTCAAGTGGCAAACCTTGTTTATGCCGCTATGATTGGCTGGACCAAAAGTCGCAGCATCTATTTCCCTGCTTTCCTCTTTATGGATTGGTCTCCGTTCTCTGTTCTTCTGCTTTGGGCCTTTAGCGCGTTACGGTCTTGTCGTATGCACTACTATGAGTATGTATCGGATGAATATAAGTAGAGTAGACACCCACTTCCACCGTTTACTGTGGCCGTTAAACGTCGCCAGGACCCGGGATCATGGCTAAATTACTTTTGATTGATCGATTGGTATGCATAATTATGGTTCGGGTCAAATGTTGAGTGTCCACTGTCCATCCAGTGTGCGTGTGCATCCAGCAAACTTCCAAGATAGGTACGTACCAAGTGGCAGCGGATGTACAGCGGATGTACGGAGTACGCGCCTAAAAAATCCGGTGGGCCCAACCCTTATGTTGGAACTTGGAGCGGGCCGCTGCCGGCGATTCGACGCCTTTATGGGGTGCCGCATACCACACTTTGATCATGATTCATGGCAATGCTCAATACCCTCCACTGGGTCTGGAAACCAAGTCAAGCAGTTCTTTGAATCTCATTGATTGATATCAATAGATTTGTACCCAATCTTTCCGTGGTCTCGTCACTGAATAGTCTCTTGCACTCGGTGTGGCCAATTTGTCGGCCGCATCACCCCCATGTACGTAGCATCCAACTGTGCCACATACTGGATACCTACTTCCTAATTTGCACAATCCGACATGGCCACTGGACCCTGATACTATACCCATGTCCGGAAATACACATATGAATGGACACCTTTCGCCGTTGATTCGGATTACTTGAGACCTCTTGGATACACAACTTCCCAAGCCCTGGTCAGTGGTCACCATCGTGACACACTCCATCCTACCTCCCTACATAACTAGTCCATTGTCTCACACGACAAGCAAGTCAAAAAAAAAAAAAAAAAAAAAAAAAAAAAAAAAAAAACTCAAAAAAAAAAAAACTCGAGAGGCAAATACGTTATACAGAACCGATGGTCCCTGCTCATAATCTGCGAGTATTTGCTGACCGATGCGCACCGTCAGATTAATCAATGCCGCATTGAGGGGCAAATTCATAAATCCCCGGCATAAACTACCCTATAGGAGAATACATGATCGACAGGGTTCTGAACTAGTCCAATCGACCACATCAAAACAGCGCCTATAAGATGGCGAATTAATTATTGCTCGCAGGATCAGAATGACACAGGACGAAATAGGAAAGACTTCTTGTCATTTGCAATATAATTTTCCGGTGAATACTGCATGCATTGCAACCTCTATTCGGGGTTGGGCGGGCCACTCCCACGTCGACGTTTTGTGTCACTTGCTCAAATTGAATGCTTGCATGCAGGTGTGTGGTTATACATTGTAAAGCCTGTGAGTCTGTGACTTGGTTAAATGCCAGACTGGGTGGTCATGCGTTACTTCCGGTGTTGCGTCATTGTCAATCTATTGTTATGTCTTACTTGGCCCTTTTGGTCCCCGATTGATTTGTGATACAATATCTGACTACCCTCGATTAGAGACATCGAGGTAGGTGGACTCGAACAAAGCAATCTTTGACAGTTCCATCATAGCCTCGAAGGTCCTGATGATCTACTACGCATGATTGCTCGGCAATCTGCATCATCAGAAGTGATTGATGACGTGGGCCATTTTTGCACGGATTTGAGCTACCCTCTGAAGTCATTTCCTATGCATTCAAGGTACAATGGTAGTCAACAAGCACACCTTTGAGTCATACTGTCAGGGGTTTCAATAAAGATGACGCATTGTCTCTTATACAGCTCTCTAACTTCCAAATCAGGATAATAACGCAGGATGTGAAACTGGAATATCACCCGGGCGTGCTGAGCGGTTGATAGATGTGGAGGTGAAAATCAATATACCCAGGTAGTGCATGTCTAGAGGTCTCTAATACCATATTGACATTGATTTTAACTAAACCCAGTGTATCCCATGATGCCCCCAATAGCACATTGATATTCGTATCAATGGTTAAGTTTTCCCGGAGGCCCCTCGCCTATTATTGTCCACAATGTGAATCGCCCATTATACATTTTAGGTGCACTCAACAACTTATTCCACCATGAGACCCTGATCCTGTATGATTTTCTCCAATCTCTCAATCCAGACCGTCAATCTGCAAACACATACCGGTGTGCCATCAACCCAGAACGATTCGCTAAGATCAGACCAGTGCTGAGCATTATTGCCTCCGGCATGCTTCTCGCTGAGATTGCATTTCTGCCCCGAAAGCGAGACTCTCATCACATCGACACCCATAGCAAGCGCGTGCCGAATTAATGGATTGAGGGATTCCTTCGACTCGACTATTTTGAGCATCTGCAACGCGCATCCTAGAGCCTTTTTTCTATACTTGAAGGACTCCCAAAGCTCCCTTCGTGAATCCTTGATCTGCTTCCCCGGCCTAACAAGGTCAAACACGTACAGTGACAATTTCAGGTAATAATAGAGAATCATCCCATCTTGTACAAGGGTATTTATCCGTTCCAATGATGCAGCCACGGAATCATCTTCTCCACGATAAGCCAGTAATAGATATCTCGCGGCGTTTTCAGCCGCACTTCCAGTGAGATTCCCAGGATCAGCTAACTTGCTGATACCATCCAACTCGTGTTTCCAATCACTGAGTGTCTGAAAGAGTAGTGATTTCTGGAAAGTATGATTGGGATTCTCTTTGTTGGACGACGAAGCCCGTGAAAGGACCCATATCGATTGCAAAATACTGCATAAGCCTAGATGCACGTCTTCCACAAGAACCCCCGAGGTTATGACTAAATCCGAGCAGCCTTTCATCTCAGAGATCTGTACTTTAGACCGCTCATGCGGCTCCTCCAACTCTCGCAAGGCGAATACATCCAACCCATACGCATTCCACAACGCAAAGGTACTCGTAAGTCCTACACTAACTTCTTGAATATGAAGTAGTGGTGGTTGCCCATGAGCAAGCGCAAAAAACGCATCAAACTGAACAGTCGAAACGAGCAACCGCTTAAACGCTTCACGCATAGCTAGCACATATGGAGTATAAGTGCCGCTATAATAGGTCTTTAGATGACCGACGAATTTCTCGCCGTCGAGGACTCCGAGTCCTCGGAGAAGGGTTATGAATGTACTTCGGAGAAGCGTGACTCTGGACAAAGCACTCTTGTCGGTACGATAGAGCGAGAAAATTAGAGTCAAAAGGACTGTCTGAAAAAGTTCAATTGGCCACGCCTTCTCGTCGGACGTCAATTCCGGCTCGATCTATAAGAAACGTCAGTAGAATATCCTCCGGACGACTGGGGCAACGAACCAAGCTGCGTAATAAGCGCTCGAGGAGGACCTCATGCACCCTTAGCGCATAGAACCTTTCCGTCCAATCTGCACTGTTCTGAAACCAGGCTCCTATAAGACACGCCGCTGCAGCAAGGGGCAATGACATGGTCCCTATCTCATTATCAAGGGTCGGAGCGTGGAGGACCGGCCACCGGAGGTGGAAGCTCTTGATAAATGTGTCAACATACTTGCTGATTTGGGCTTTTGATTCTTCGCACTTCTGTAGGGCCGCATCAAACGAAGGTTTGTCGGCAATCAATAGTTCAAATATACCTCCCATTCCTTGGCTTGAGAGTGGAAAATTTGTTGTATTTTGCTGTGATGGGACGATAGTGAGATTTTGCAGGAATTTAACGTTTCTTTGCAGAATTTCTTGGTTTAAGTCTTTCTCTGGTCTTGAGCCTGTAGGCGGTGCTTCTTCTTCATCATCATCATCATCATCATCACCGTCACCATCATGGTCTTGCTCTCGGGCATTTTCTTCGCTTACAGACGCAGTCGCAGTCACAGTCGCTTCAAGGGCCAGTTTTGACAGACGGGACACCCCTCGATATACGCATTCTATATCTCGCCGCGTACATAATGAGCATCGGGTCCCCCCCGAGCACTTCGTTTTGTTAGCACGGCATGCATCACATGAGACGACCTTGCGTGTATAAGTTGGTTCATGTAAGACTGAATGGCGACGGAGTAGGTCTCTTTACGCGACCGTTAGCCTTGTTTCATAATCGGCCAGAGGCCTCCCTAGACGCAAATCTTGCGGAGAGTTTGGACTGACTTTCGGGTAAACTGCCGCTGGCATGCACTGCAAACGTAAGTCGTTTTGTTGTGGGTGGCTTGATGCCGGGTTAGATGTTCTTTGCGAATGAAGCTTCTACCGCAGTGGCATGTATGCCGTGTCGTTGAGCCTGTCAATTATGTCAACTACCTAGTACACAATATAGGAAGGGTAGCTTTTCGGGGGCGATTTTTAGCTACATGTGCTTGCTCACTTACCCGGTTCCGATGAAGACATCAGGCTCGGTTTGTCACACCACACGCCTTATTAGCTAGTAAGGCTGTCACATCGCAACTGAGACAATGACAGGCATCATTATTACATTTTAAATTCACTTTCGGGGTCGTATTTGTGAGCAATTTGACGGCTAGGCTGGATTCTGGAAGGAGTTGTAAGAAACAATGCCGGATTAAGGTAGGCGTCGGGATTTAGGTGGGATGTAGATTCCAGCTTACTTAATAGCAAAGTGATCTTTTGTTAACCCTAATACCGGTACCGGTCCGGTGAAATATCTCGTCTTTGACAAGCTTAGCAATCCTCCGGTTGCTCGGATTTAGCCTGGAAAGGAACTGGAATACAATTCGTTATTATCGATCAATTTAATGTAGCCATGATTCCGACGCGCATCGGACATGGCTTCCAAATGCTTCTAGTGTGAATGCTTCTACGACTAAGTGCCTACACATTGATTACGTTACACAAGACAATGGCTAGGTAAAAGATCATGTATATAATGAACTTTTTCCATCTTAGATCCTCATTCCCAAATCCTCAACTTCACTATCATCTGTCTCCGCCCTTTTTCGAATCAGCCATAAGCTTTTAGCTTTATTAGAAAATCATTCACCACCATGTCAGCCATCAAGAACGTCACCCTCGTCGGAGGATCCGGCCACTTGGGCAAATTCGTTTTGGAAAGGCTTCTCGCCTCCAACAAATTCAACGTTCAAGTCCTCCAACGCACCGGCTCGTCGTCCACCTACGCGGAGACCGTAAAGGTGGTCGAGGCTGACTTTGAGGACGCTCAGTCCCTGGCAGCCGCTCTCAAAGGCCAAGATGCCGTGGTATCAACTGTCGGCGAGAAAGGTATCCCAGGCCAAAGGCTCCTGATCGATGCCGCCATCACTGCCGGCGTCAAACGCTTCCTTCCTTCCAACTTTGGTTCCAACATGAGCAATCCAAACTGTCGCAAACTCCCGGTCTTCAAGGGCAAAGTGATCATTGAGGATTATCTGATTGAAAAATCCAAAATGACCGACTTGACATACACCCTTGTCTACACCGGAGGTTTCACAGATTTCGCTCTCCAGGCCAAAGTTATCATGAACTTCTCAGATTATAAACCCACGATTTTCAACGGCGGAGACTCCAAGTTCAGTTGTACTAGTCTACCAACTGTCGGGGATGCCGTGGTCGGTGTCCTGTCCCATCCGGCCGAGACTCAAAACCGCGCAGTTTATGTGTCTGAGAGCTTCATCTCACAGAACCAACTACTCTCTCTGGCCAAAGGTATCGCCCCTAACAAGCCGTGGGCTCCTGTGGATGCAGATTTGAATGTGGTATTTGCTGGTGCTCTTGAGCGTCTTGCCCAGGGACAGCACGATTTCCCGACTATCATTCCTATCTTGCTCAAATCAATTGTGGATAATGAGTATGGGTCCAATTTTGCGGAGAATGATAATGAGTTGTTGGGTATCAAGGAGAAGGGAGACGAGTACTTGATTGAGCTTTTGACCCCATTGCTCAATTAGAGAGGAGTGCAAGGAGAATTAAACCTAGGTACTATACTGTCTTTAGCCAGTTCTTACCAGCTTTGAACTCTGTCATCTACAATTAGATCACACATTCAACACGTTTATTGCAAAGTAATAAACAAGACCGGACAGCCAGTCCAAGGTTTTGTTTAAAAATGCGCATTTCCCGAATTAAACGTTAGAAAGATGACTGGTCTTGCAATGGGTAACTGTTTGTATTGCCTTCCTAGCTTCAACAAGGTAGAGGTTTCAATTTGAAATTCAGATCCTCACCGAATATCCTAATCCTCCATTTCCATTACCAACTTTTTCCCAAGTCTCTGGTTCGGCTACCAGAGCCTCAGTGTAGCCCTAAAACGTCATTGGAGTTCGCACCACAGAGAGTGATACAAGCAATGCATTAGGTGTTAGTTCCTACAGTGGTATCTCGACTTTGATTCTCACTGACATGTTGATCATTTTCATGTCTGTCACCTCACCGCTGCATATGGTGCAGATATATCTTGCCTAACTTAAGGCAGACAAGAGCAGTCACAATTAATGCAGAACCAGCCTGACATTCACCAGTTCTTCCATGGACTAACAATCATATAGAGTCAAATCCATGCTCATAACTTTGCCCGTAGACGTGACCCTGATATGATAAACCGTGCCCCTACAAGTGCCATTACGCTCACGATCAATGCCGTGGCCATATATCCCAAATTGACTACCAGACAGGTCGTGACAATATAAAAGCAGGATTTGACGCACACACATCACGTCCAAAGGCAGCTCAGCTGCAACGCTACTGAATTTGCCCTTGTGTGAGATAGAGCAGAAATTACGCAGTGAGCGCTTGGACTGATCCCAGAAAAGCATATGGAATAAGATTTATATCCAACCGAAAACCAGACTTATCCCATCCCAAAACCCTTATCCAGTAATATACCATCAACAAGAACAACCCGAGACAGCCCAAAAAAGAAGACCTATTTATCATTACTCAATTTCTTCTCAATATCAAGCACATCCCCTTCACTCTCCACCTCAATGACGCGCTGGACCTCCGCGGTGTTGCGGAAGAGTTCCACGGCACCAGCATACATCATCCGAGACGAAGGGTTGCAGTTCTCGGGAAGATAGTAAAGCAAGACATAGGGGACGGAGAGACGTCCAGATGCCTGGAACAAAGTCAGAAAAGAGGAAGAAAAGTGAGAGGAGGGACAGACCAATGTATGAGGATAACTTAACAGAATAAATCGTGGCGATGAGTCGGGCAGTTCATCGGCGATGTCTTCTAGTTTTGTGTATGTGTCGTTGCTTTCTGCGCGGATTTCTTTGCTTTTGATGTCGATGATATCTGTGCCGTTAGCAAGATAAATGACAAGGCATAAAGGAAAGACGCACAGATTCTGGCTTGAGGATCCTTTGCGCGAGAAGTGCCCAGACGAAACTTTCGCAGTTCCTCGCGTGTCTCTGGCGAGAATGTGTATAGACGGTTGTCGGCCTTGTCAGTCAGTATGCGTCTAGAATCTGGGGTACCTGTTTTCAACGTACCATATTGAACTTTTCCAGTTATGTATTCAACAAGAATATAACAATGTATTAATGATACAGTGTATAGAGTATGTGAGGTTAGGCAGCCCCGCAACGCGGAAGTTGAGTTGTGTTCCTGAGGAATCCACCCCGCTCATCCGAACGCAACGCCGACTCTCCCTCAACTCTTCCCTCTCAACTTTGTACTTGTATTCTCCCTTCCTACCACACTAATATCCATGTTTTCGCGATTCAATCAACTGACTCGCCATCTCTCTCGCCCACTCCCCAACTACGTTCACACATCGGCCGCCGCGTTCACGTCTTCTGCGCAACCTCTATCCAACATGACATCATCCGCGACGTTCCACGCGAACAAATCCAAGACGATACACACGGCAGCATGTCTAATCATAGGCGATGAAGTCCTCGGCGGGAAGGTATCCCATCCCTATACCCCCTCTTACAGTTATAATTTGAGAGAAAACCTCTAACATTTGCAAATGAACAGACAATCGACACAAACTCCGCCTACTTCGCGCGCTGGTGCTTCTCGCTCGGCATCGCCCTCAAACGCATCGAAGTAATCGCCGACG
Organism: Talaromyces sp. PL2406; assembly: GCA_023626215.1. Lineage (NCBI taxonomy): Eukaryota > Fungi > Ascomycota > Eurotiomycetes > Eurotiales > Trichocomaceae > Talaromyces > Talaromyces sp. PL2406. Next base: position 1,368,587 of record JAMAGL010000011.1, on the reverse strand, counting down.
ACGAAGACGAGATCATCGAGGGCGTGCGAAGGATGAGCTCCAGATACGACTTTGTCGTCACCAGCGGCGGCATTGGCCCTACACACGACGACATCACCTACTCCTCCATCGCGAAGGCGTTCAATCTACCCCTGAAACTGTACGAGCCGGCCTTTGAGCGTATGAAACAACTCTCGAAACCGAGTCAACTGCAACCAGGCTTCAAATGGGATGAGCCCTCGCCGGCGCTGACGGCGCGGTTGCGAATGGTTGAGCTTCCGTATGACGAGACCATCGATGAGGATGCGCAGAACGTGTTTGTGGTGGATGATTCGTGGGTGCCGATTGCGACTGTGAATGGGAATGTGCATATTCTGCCTGGTGTGCCGAGGTTGTTTGAGAAGTTGCTCGATGGACTGAAATCGGTCGTTACGCCGCGGTTGGCAGACCCAGAGGGCAACGGGTCGTATAGAGTGTTGATTAGTACGCCGCTGCCCGAAAGCTCGGTTGCGGCGTACTTGACCGATTTGGCTTTGAGGGTTATGCCGCATGGTGTCAAGGTTGGAAGTTATCCGCGATGGGGCAAGAAGAGGAATACGGTGACGCTGGTGGGAGCTAATAAGGAGTATATTGATTCTCTGGTGCCGGAGGTTGAGAAGAATGTAGAGGGACGACGGGTTCAGAGGGAGGGTGAAGATGATCCAGCTGATGCTTAGATTAGATCTGTGTTAGTATGTATATAGAGATATCCTGTACTGCATCTACATACCTTACTCAGCGTACAGTTAACCAGAACGTGCTTTTAATTCGACTAGCTGACAGGTAAAGAAATCGAAATTGCTCAAAGATTCTAAAGTATACCCAATATATGTGTCCAACCAAGCGCACCATACGCAAATAAGTCAAGCACGCATACAAAAGAAAACAAGGTAAAGAAAAGTGAAGAGAGAAGTGAAGAGAGAAGTCATGCCAATGACGGGACATCTCAAGATACCAGTAGATAAAGGTTAAAACATGTCTGAGGAGGAAAAGAGAGGTATCACATGCTATCATATCACCCCTGCTTTCCTGCCGCTCCGATGTATATGGTATGTCGACATGTCACAAAATCAAGACAAATGTGATGTAGCCATAACTGAAACAAACTCGTCCAGGTCCAAAAGAGTAAAAAAATGGGGAAGGAGGGATATCGAAAAGGAGAAAAGAAACTAAGTGACAGTAGAAAAGAAAACGAGGCAAGACTGTGCAAAGCGATATACCGATAAGACCGCTCACCCTGTGAGAAGAATGTAGGGTGTTGCAAAAAAGCGAACCAATGGTGAAAAATCGCAACCAGAAAGATCTCCCACTGAGAAATGCAAATCAATAGACGGAGCCGTTCGTCCCTGTTCTCCAGATAGCCCAGAATAAAAGTAGAAATCGTAATGGTAGAAAAGCCAAGATATAGGGTTCCTGAATGAATTTTGTGCGAATCCGATCGAGAGAGATGAAATCGGTAGAATTGGTAGAAGTCGTGGATGGTGTAGAATATGATTAGATCATTGAGCTATGCCAGATCGGTATTGGGTCTGCCCTTCGAGACTCGGTCCTGTGGCGCGTCAAGGATTTTGAGAAAGTGGTTGTCCAAGCTTCAGAGCTGACCGGCTTTTTCGCGGTGTCTACATAATGACACACTTCGCACAGCATCCGGCATCCTCGCCTGGCTCGGAAACGTCCATCTTGCCATGGGGAGCGCCGCCAGAAAATGCACCGCTTGCTGACGGGTACGACGACATTTCTTTGTTGTAACGGCGAATCTCTCGGACGAGGTCGTAGAAGGCGTTTTCGACATTGATGCGGGATTTCGCAGAGGTCTCGATGAATTTGCAACCGAATTGACGTGCCAAAGCTTCGCCCTCTATAAGTCGAGAACATTAATGCCTGGTGTAATCTAATAGTGTAACTGGAACGCAATCGTACCTTGTTGAGTAACAGCCCGGTCCTTCTCCAAATCGCACTTGTTGCCAACCACAATGATGGGGAAATAGTCCTTATCCTTCACGCGGAGGATTTGTTGTTGGTATGTCATGATTTCTTCGAAAGATTGGCGAGAAGTGATGGAGTAGACAAGTAAGAAACCTTCTCCTGTGCGCATGTACTGTTCTCGCATGGCTGAGTATTCCTCCTGACCCGCTGTGTCCAGCACATCTAACAAAGCGACCTCATCATCGATAACGCATTGCTTGCGGTACGAGTCTAAACAAGCGATTAGCTTTTATAAGTAGTCCTCTAGCTACGAACCTACCTTCAATTGTTGGGTCGTATTCGTCGACGAAATGGCTCTGGATTAATTGAATAGTCAAGCATGACTTTCCGACACCACCACCACCGACAACCACCAGTTTATATTCTCGGAGAAACTATAAGCGAAAATGTCAGCAAATGACTGACTCCAGAATCGATGGATCTCCATCTCTGAGGTTCGCCCCCTCCGTCCTTGTGACAATTCCATCGTTGAGATGATCGAGATCCGGCGCTATTCTCAGGGAGGCCAAAGAGGAGACGTCTCAGTGGAAGCGGTCAACGGGTGTAAATACCTTGTTTGCCGAAGCCATTGAGGCTGTGTGAAAAATAAGCCTTGGGGCAATTTATACAGAAAAGGAGCACAGGGTAATCCAGCAATCTCCAGGATGCGGTGACTGAAACAAGACAGATTCGGAATCGGAGGACTCGAAGGGAGCTGCAGGTCTGCGAGCGAGTCTGCGACAAAGAGGAGGTTCGGTGAGTTGGTATGGTGTGTAAACCGTGAAGAACAGAGTGAGGTTCAGTCAGGGTCGGCACGGGTTCAGGGAAGTAGGATTCTGGTATGAGGCAGGGGAATGATCAGTACGACGTACCAAACAAAATCGGGTAAGGGGTGGAAAGTGAACCACAAAAACACGCTTTACCGATTTGGTCTGTGCACTTGCTAGATAACGAAACAGAAAAAAGCTCCGCGGCGTTAGCTCGTTCCACCTGCTAATTGCCTGTGGCTGGCCGCGATTCAGCGTATGTATATGAAATGCCGTAGGGGGGGAGTCCTGGATGTCAGGGACCTGGGGATAAGCACTGGAACGGACAGCGGTGGCGATCACAGCAATTGCTCGTATTCTGCTACAGAGACCTACGTAGAGGGTAGCACTGCGAAAATCGATCGAGACGTTAGCGAATCACTCGCATGTTGTTTCAGACGGTTCGAAAGGCTAAAGAGGAGGGGAGAGGGGCGCGATGTGATAGTGTGGATTCCGTGGAAGGGAGAGCGAGTAGAAAAACGGGGAGCACGGGTCAGCAGCCACTCAGGAGGCCGTTCAGCGCTTTAGGCCCTTGAGAACCTTTAGCAATTCTGGAGACAACCGAGGAAGCTTGCAGCGAATGGGAAGGGGCATGGGCAGCAGTGTGCTGACTCTTGCTGAGCAGTCACAAAACGAGATGTAACGGACCAACAGACAATGAACATTCAAGACACGCTGTCATACGTACATTGTGGCTGCGGACGAGATCGGAATTGGACAATCGTGGCAGCTCAGGTTCCTGACAAGTGACAATGCAGTATGTATGAAGGGTTGAATTCGACTGGAAATACGTAGGTGTGTGTCTTGGTTACTCCAGATTGCTCCAGCCACCAAGGAAGCGAGCTAATTGAATCTGATCAGGAATCCGGGCAGGTACCACCGACAGGTAGGATAGACGTAGTAGTTCGTGAGGGGATCAATCACTTCGTACAAGGTCAAAACAACGGGGATCAATTGTTGTTTCTTTTCATCGAGAGGAGGGAACGATGCAGGTTACGGTACGGTACACAAATACAGCACCGGCCGGCACATTCTCCGAAGATTCCGATTGATTACGTGTATCGTGCATACCACACCAACAAGAGCATTCTTTGTGTACACACAACTACTACATACTACCTAGTGTACCTACTGATAGATAGATACTTACGACATCCTGAGGCTCTGACTACTTGACTCCGACTAGATAGTTTGGCATATTGAGGATGCATTGGCGATCTCTGCGGCATAATTTTACCACGATATTGCAACCTCATAAATGCCATTGGGCGCCGAGCCTACCACAAGGCGAGCAGATATGGAATCTAGAAGGATTGGTCGTCGATCTTCAATTATGTCGTGTTCCAGTCCATGGCTCTCACTCCTATATGTAGACATTCCTCCCACTGGATGCTTCCCCCTTTCCGTTCGTCCAGAATATAGAACGGGCATAGATCGTTCGAGTCAACGTGTGGACTCTACACCTTTTCTGGGACAGATAACGCTAAATTTCGTGTCGCTCTATCCAAGGCACTTGCAATTCAATTTAAACAATCATATCCAGTATATGAGCATTCACGGGCAGTTGACTCCAGCCAGTTGGGGATGAATCCCCGATGGCGCACTGAACTCGCAGAGAAAGCCGCCCCGCAGATAGACCCCGATAACCGAAAGATAACCCCTCTGGAAGATACTCACTCATTAACTACAACAATCCTTATTCTGCCTTCTCAATTTAAGCCGATCAAGTACCCCGGATGAACTGTCTCCGTACCACCGGTAGATCCTTTGCCCGTCACTTTCGCATCGCATCCGGACTCTTTTCCGCAGCTGTTTATCACCCCGGCGGAGCACTTCAACCTCCCCGCATCGTGCAATCCCAACTTTTCAGTAACCGCAACTTCAACCGCACAATGGCCTCCGCTGTCGCCAAGCGCCTTGAAGGCAAGACCGTGGTGATCACCGGTGCTTCGTCTGGAATTGGATATTCGACTGCCAAGGAGTTTGCGCGCACATCTCCCGCGAACCTCAAGATTGTTGTCACAGCTCGACGGGTCGACAAACTCGAGCAATTGGCCCGGGAGATTAAGGAGGAAGTCGGTGATGGGGTGAAGGTGTTGCCTGTTGCTTTGGATGTGTCGAATCCTCAGCAGGTTAAAGATTTCATTCCTTCGTTGCCGGCTGAATTCCAAGAAATTGATGTTTTGGTCAACAATGCGTGAGTCATAAGAAACAATTTTGATCTCTACAAAATCTAACAAACGCAGTGGCCTAGTCAAAGGTGTTGCGCAAGCCCCCAATATCGACCCCGAAGACATCAATGTCATGATCGCTACCAACGTCACCGGTTTGATCAACATGACCCAGGCTGTCTTGTCGGTCTACAAGAAGAGAGACCAAGGTGGACGGGGAGACATCATCAACATCGGCAGCATTGCTGGTCGTGAGCCTTATTCTGGTGGAAGCATCTACTGTGCTACAAAGGCTGCAGTGAGAAGCTTTACCGATTCATTGAGGAAGGAGCTTATTTCTACCCGCATCCGAGTGATTGAGATTGACCCTGGTCAAGTTGAAACGGTATACCCTCTTTGAAATCATGTCTACACGCAAAGCATTCTGACCTGCTATTCTGATTAGGAGTTCTCCGTTGTCCGCTTTTACGGCGACAAGGCCAAGGCAGACGCCGTCTATGCGTAAGATCTCTCATTATCTCGTCCCAACCCCTTACTGACTAGCATCTTGTCTAGTGGTGTCGAACCTCTTACTCCAGAAGATATTGCCGAAGTCATTGTCTTTGCGGCAGGACGCAGAGAAAATGTCGTTATTGCCGACACTCTCATCTATCCCAGCCACCAGGTAGGCTCTCCAGTCGAACTGTTCGCGTGTCATGCTGACTTTTACACAGGGTGGTGCCGGTGCTCTTCACCGCAAGTCATGATATCCTTCTGAACATAGCATTGATAGAACACAATAAATATGTACTCCATGTCAACCTCCTTCACAGTACGTACTCTGTAGAAGGCGATGATGAAAAGGCTGAAGTAAACAGCTGGTCCATGCGCCTGATTGGTCGCTAAGCTCGCCAAAAGCGGGTCAGAACGGGTCTATCTAGCCAATCACAGCGCATTCCAGATGGCTGGCTGCGTAACGCCAAGCCCCGGCCTCCTGAAGCTCCAGCTCAAGCAATGCGCTCGTTATCGTCACTTCTCACCACCAACTTCTTCTCTGCTCACTGCCTTAGCTTTATATATCACCTGTCGTCAGACACGGTTGTCAGAACTCTGTTGGTTGACTAGTACGTGTGATCCCACTTGGGCGAATCGAATCCTCCCTCGGCGCATTGTGCGTCTACATCGTGTTAGGCTGCGACATTCTTTTCTCTCGCCAGTCTCGCGCCAACGATTCTCTCGTCGCTGACACTTTTCGCTTTAGGCAACGAGACATAGAATACGCATCGCTCGCTCGATTCCTTGAGACTTTCGGTCAAATCAATCAATTGCGCGCCAACATGGATCTGTCTAACATCTTGTACGTCTACATTCGCCTGTCCTCTAATCGCGACTCCAATTGGAAGGACGGATTGACTGACTCATGTTAGCCGTCTTGTCAACATCGCCGTCGGCGTGATTATGATCCTCGGCGGTATCAGCCAATTCTTCCCCTTTGGAGTTGGCTCGCTAGTCGTCGGAATCTATGTCATCATCTTTGGTCTCAGTACGAACCATCCTCCACCTTCCCCAAAATCTATAGTGTCGAGCTAATCGCTTCTATAGTCGTGGGCGGTCTTGAATTCCTCCCGCAAATCCCGGATTATGTCTACCGCTACGCTTCGTTCCTCTTCTCGTTCCTTGGCCGTGGTGGCTGTAAGTCTACCACCCATCGTTCTCGAATGCGCTGTCTTGTGGCCTTGAGTACTAACGGTTGACAAGTCTACGTCTTCATCGGATCCCTCATGCTGCACGACCACGTCCTCCGCATCATCGCCGGTTCGATCGTCGGCATCATCGGTCTCGGATACATCGCTTTGGAATTCGTGCCTTCCATCGAACCCCCCACAAACATGCGGGAAGCCGACCCCAGCTGGGGCGCTGAGCAGGTCTAATCATAGATTATTTGATGTGTCAATCTCAGCGACAGTGATGCGCATAAAGGGCTCCTTGCTGTCTCGTGATGTCTTGGCTTATGAGCGATTTGGAGGGTGTTTTGACGATGGTTATGATTCTAATCACATAGAACGTGTATTGAGTGTATTGAAGTGTTGTTGTATAACCAGCTTCTGTTTCGGATACGGATGATTTCCTGGTACATGTTTCCGTTTTGATTCAAGCGGTTGATACCGGTACTGATGTTAGTGGGTTTACGTTTTCGTTTTATTCTATTTGTGTTTCTAAATTTTGTTTCTTGCATGACCATTCGATTTTGGATCGTTGTGTATTTTCTCTCCTGTGCTATATATGAATTCATGGATACTATCATATTCGAAACAGCTCATACTATCATGTCGTCGGACGTTACTTGCAAGTCCGCCAAGCCTGACTGGAATGACGATTCCTGCCTCAATCGCTAACTAGACGATGAGGATGACGATACAACACGCGCTGACCTCCAACGATACTCAATGATCTCTTCTTCACGACGAGAACCGTAGGCTGTTCCTCGCTCATTCCTTGTGACTACCCTGGTTCTTGAGGCCTCTCGTCTCTGCGTCCTGCCTGTACCAGGTTGTTGGGTATTGGTTTGAGTTGGAGGTGATTGTGCTGCTTGCTGTGGCTCAGCTACGACACTCGGACTTGGCCTGTCGTTATCAGCGTGGTGTTGGACAATTTGGTCACTGTATGGTGGTGGTGGCTGTTGTCGTTGGCTGTATGCCTCCTGCTGCTGTTGATTATAGTTATCCTGCGCTCCTGGCTGACGATATCCTCCTCGCCCAGAACGACGCTTCTTAAACAAAATAAGAATAAGAGCGATCAACCCCAGAGAACCACCCACAGCACTACAAATAATCGTTATCGTTTCCGAAGAGATATCTCCACCCGAACCATCAGAATCAATCGAGCCTGTAAACGTGCTATTATCCGTGTTGTTCAGCGGAGTCCAATGATCCACCCACGTCTCTTCCCAGCTCTGCACAAACGAGCCGATGATCGTCTCATTCGTCTCGTGGATACTAATCACATTCGAATCATCAAACTCCCCTCTTGAGTATCCCGGTCCGGGGGCCTGAGCTAGAAACCAATTCCCCTGTCCCTCTCCCTTAAGGTTCCAGTTTACGCCGACGAAAGCAGCTTGAAGGAACGCTCGGCCTAGGACGTATGGTCCTCCATCAGCAGCAGCAGCAGCAGCAGTAGTGGTACGCATACACGGAAAATATGCCGTCGACTCATAGACCAAAGGAGTCTGAAGTTTGAGATTTAACAGCGCAAAGGGGACCTTGATCGTGATAGCATGATTGCTGTTCATGTCCGCGGTGGATGATGAGTTGGCGGCGAAAGTGAAGGAGAGGTAGCTGGGCGATTTGACGATTTTCAGGTACTGCGTGTCCTTGGCGTCCCAGATGTAGAGTCCCAAGCTAGAGTTGTAGGTTACGGGGAGGTGGGCTGTAATGGTGTCACAGGTGGGTTGGGGGAGGTAGAGGTATGGATCTGCACCTGTTACCAACACCTCGATGCCATCATCTCGTTGCTGTAAGGACGAATTCGTGGGTGTGAGAGGTGTGAGAAGGTTGGTGATATTGGATGATTCCCAAGGCGTATCACCGGTAACAACCCCAATACCAATATCCAACAACCGAATCGGGAACTTGGTCCCATTATACGGCTGACTCGACACATCCCCCAGTACGCGCATAACATCATATCCACCCAGAATCAACGAGCCCGGAATCTTTTTCGCTGCAGAACCAATGTGCATTCCATATGAGTACGAAGGAATCTTTCCGGACTCGTACATCCATCCCGTCACGGAATTGGCATCGACGGCGTGGGTATCGTTGATGCTGAATGTTTGATTGAGCGCGTTTGCGCCAAGGGAGAGGACGCCGACTTCGAGGGGTAAGTTTTGGCCGCCTGGATAGGTTTGGTAGCCCTGTGAGATGCCGGTTAGGCTTACGTGAGGAACGGTTATGCCATCTCCCAGTGTTATGGTATCCATGGCGCGCTGTGCGGAAACGTATATGGGTACGGTCTCGGCGAAGCCTAACATGTAGTTCTGCCAGTTTCCGTCTGGTGGTTGTTGGATGGTGCTGTTGTCCCAAGTTAAGGAGTCGTCGACGTTGTAGACACCGGCATCTTTGGCATAGCAGGTTGATGGTATCGATGTGTTGGCGCATATACTTGGGAGGAGAATTGTGGATTCCCAGTTGCCGCCGGGGTAGAGGGCGATGGATTGTTGCTGCGTGCCGATGTCGACTGAGAGGGCGTTCCAGGGGCCGTCGGGTCCGTAGGTGTGGCCTGACCAGGTCATGGAATATGGTGTTTGAGCCGTGGCGGGGTGTATATCGAGATTGACAGTAATCAGCGCACAGAGTAGCAATCCCCGAGGGCGATCCATTGCAAGAAGAGTTCAGAAAGCTGGCATGCACCGAACAAAATTATGAATTTATAATTCGATCAGGAGGCTCAAAATGTCGGAAAGGGGGTCTTCAGCATACTAAGTTGTGTTATAGGAACTGGACACAATCCGAGAAGAAAAGTCCACACAACACAAGGCATTTGCAAGATGCGTTGGCAGTGCCTTTCGTGAGAATCCTCGAAGAAATAACGGGGACCGCCGGCACCGACCCTCGCTTCTTATATGTCAAATGATTCAGCCTCGCCGTTGTGAAACAGGCTATACAGTACATCCGAAGAATGACCCATTGCCATCGTACCCTGATCCTTTTTTGCAATGCCTTATTGCGTGTTGCACCAGAGCGGATAAACGCATGGGAGCCCATTCTGTCCTACTTGCAATCCCCAGCGTTGAGCTTGAGTGGTTGAGTTTTGAGGCTGAGCATAACAGTTGTTGCACCTTGACTACCAGACAAGGTCTTTCAGCCAGTTTCGTCATAACCCCTTTCTTTTGAGCGAGAGACAATGGAAAGATATGAGTAACCATTCTGACCACACAACTCAAATGGATGGTTCTCGGAGACAGTCAGGATTCGAAGCTTCTTAACATCCGGCAATTTTGCCTGTTCCGTCTCTGTTTAGGTCACTTAATGGGCATGACGTCCAAGGATGTTCTCCGAAGTCAATTAGGGTTGCCCCATGTTAGGGTTGATTGCCCTAACCCCTCAGACAGCAGCTCATAGTTAGATACTAAAATTGCAGTGCACTTTTGAGCTGCATACCTTCCTCAAGTCAGGCACTTGGATTGTATGATTGGACAAAACCTGAATCATCGTTAGGTAGGATCGGACAATCTTTTCTGAGCCGCAATTGTACAGAACTTCCCAGAGATACCCCTGCGGACCCTTTTCACCAATTGGACCTGGCTTTTTTCCGTGTTCTATCTGTCCCAGGTGAGCAATGATATTGGTAATGCGGGGTATGATTTCTGTGTGAAGTGTGAGGTCCAAATCCAATAGCTTCTGGCCGGCGACGTAGTCCATAAATAGAAACCATCTTCCTAATTCATCCTTGACGAAGCGATGAACCCGAGGTACTCGAACGATGTCAGGATTCACAATCTTGTAAGCGAATTCTTGCATTGCTGCTTCAGCGGCAGTCACGCTGTATCCCCATTTGACAGCGATGGTAGGGGTGACTTTGACCACTATTGCCCCTATAATGTCGGCAAACACGGCATTTTCTTTCCCTCTCTGAACACAGAATTGAACCAAGCTCTCCTTACTCGCTGTTGTAACAAGTAAATCCATGATGTGCACATTCACTGGGCAAAGTTGAGCTTTGGAAACTAAACAACGTTGAAACTGGAGGAACACTGTACGCATTTCTGAATTTAGGCGGGTCCTATTCCTCTCAACATCACAATGCACACCATGCGGAACGTCTTTGAAGCTGATACTCGAAGCGGAAATTACGCAATCATATCCCTCATCACTAGCGATCAGACCTTTACACCCTTCAACATGACTAAATCTGGGCCAACTAATATCATGGGAACGTACATGAGAGGTTTTCGTGCCTACACACATTCGACTACCCCTATCGCCAACATTGATATCATGCCTGTTCAAGCCCGGGCAGTTAGTCGCAATACGCAAGTAATAACGAGGTGGGCATCCTGATTATCCGCCAAGATGAAAATCCAGGTCACGTTCCAAGGTTGGGTTTGGTACAGGTAGGGGTAGCAAGCGGTTGCGACTGCTGTTGCACAGAGGGTGTAGCGGGCGAATTGGAGCATAATGATGTTGTACCAACGGGGATGCGATATGTAATTCATGGATGGAGAGAAGATGTAAAAGCACGACATTGCCCAGGTGATCTGAGGCAGTTGACAACTTGATAGGCACCAGTTAATTGCTATTCATTCATTGATATATATGTCGACTCTACACTTGTTGCACACCACTGTGTCAGCTGGTGCGTACTGGAAAGTCTCTCTGCGAGAGATACCCGTGCAAGCTACCAATTTATCTGACCTCGTGATACCAGTTGACGTGGCTTGAGCAAATCAGGGGAGGCTTGTGCTACCATATGTACCTAGGTAGTTCCTGAGTAGCTGAGGGCCGGGCCTACGACGCCGTATATATACAAGGTAATTACAGGACATTGAAGCTTTTCCGACCTTTCTCTGGGTTAGCTCTAATGTTTTAATGTTGATCATAAAAACATCATTAAACAGGCGACTCCCAGTTTTATGAAAGCAAGCAAGTACGCGCTCAATTTGGAGGGACTATAAGCAGCTATATGGCAGCAATTCCACTGACTGTTCATACAGAAACCCTTTCATCTAGTTTCTACCTTGACACATCATCCAACTTGTCGACAGATGAGTGAAAATCTACAATGGATACCAAAGAGAGGTCCTGCAAAACACTATCAAACTCGTCGACCACATTGCCAAGCCTCCCAGGCCATTTCGCCGACAACGAAGCGCTCCATAACCAAATCATACAAGAGCCCCCTGCATTTAGCCCGGAGGCCATACGAGCGTATAACACCTGGTTAGATGAAGAACGGGCTCTGTCCTCACTCAAACAGAACAAGTTTGAAGAAGCAGAGAGCGCGTTATGGCGATGCATCGAGGCCAGCGCCAAATGGCAAGGAAACAGGCCCCCTCGAGCTTTCAAGGAACGCGCCGAGAAATGGAGACTACTACTGGGATGGCGACTCTATGGAAGATAGCAATATGACCAAACAATCAAGGTTATAGAACCAATTCTCGTGTCCCAAACTGTAGGGTACAATCATCTGTTCGAGGCAACCTATCTGTTGGCACTCAGTTTCAGATATAAAATCCCGATGTGAAGGTTGAGGAATACTGTGTGCAGGCAATGAGACTGAAGCCCAAGATATCAGCGGACATGAAATCATATTTTGAAACGTCAGCGGGAATGTTGTGGGAGGTGTACAAGAAGAGAAATCTTGCAGACAAGTTAGCGTATCTTGAGGACTTTGCGTTCCGGGACGAGCAAGCTGAGCTCAGAGGTTTAGTCTGCCAGTGGCTGAAAACGAGCCATCCTAATGTACAGAATGTCGTATTCTCATGGCTCAAGGACAATCTGAACCTGGAAAAAATCCATGACAATACCATAGAGGTCGACGGCAAACACTATGGAGTGTGGGGCTTGGATGGAATTTCCTGGAGTGACGCCTTCAAGCAGACCTTGGAGAAGTCCGTAAGAGATGCTATCTTGGGAACACCGAACGGCTGCTGTCTCCTGCATAATTTTGCAGCATGCAATAAGTGGGCACTGATTCCAGTGTTATTAGACCAAGAAGCGGTCCTGAATTCCTGCTTGGACTTTTCACAATTCACACCGCTTGCCATAGCTATCTACTATCGATCTTTTCAAGCAGCGAATATCCTTCTTGATCGAAAACCGTTTATCGGCGTGAAATGCTTTAGCCAAAAGGACTTCACCTTGGCCAACTTAACATCTAAAACACCAAGCACGCGAATGAAAAACTTGATATTGAGCTTGCCATACTGGCAAGAAGGCAAACTTTCTAGTGCCCTCCAAGAAGGGCGCCTAAGAGAAGCCAAAGATCTGGTCAGGAAGGGAGTGAATGTCAATTCCGAGTATGGGGAACGGCCTAAAACGCCGTTATTGCACGTTTGCGCCTACCACCCGAATGAGACGGAGCTGATTACGCTACTGCTTGAAGCAGGAGCAAGCCCAAACGTATCAGTGGATGGGAAGCTCAAATCAAGCATAAAGACACGTATAAATATGACGCCGCTGGTCTATGCGATCCAGGCGGATAACTTGGAGGCGGTAAAGTTGTTGGTTGAAAGGGGAGTGAAGCCGCCGGTTTATGTCCTCCAAAAGCCGTGGAAGATGGGATCACGTAATGAAGCGATGAATTTCATTATCAGCAAGTACGGCAGAATGTAGTCTTATAAAGTTTCTCCCTGTTCAGTGAGGGAAGTTACTTGATGATAATGATGGAAAATATATTCGTGCCGTTAGTTAAACCCCCCATCATACCTCCCAGGACGGTTCAAATCCATCTTGACGAGTATCTTGTTCTGTATAGCCCGATATGAATAGTAGTGCAAAGCCTTTCAGACTCTCGGAAGTGGAGATTCATATCTTCGTTGGTACTGGTTGTCGCTTGGAGAAACTCATGTCGCTCAGAAGTAGACTAAGGGACATGCCGACCGTCCAGTAGAGCGTGATGTAGTCCATCTTCGAGCAGAAAGAACAGGACAGTATCAAAATGTGACTTGCCATCGTAAGCATTCTTTGAACCTCTGTATGCCTGCCTTCCTTGATAGACCCATGATTCTCCTCTCCCAGTACATACGACCATAGGGTGTGGAAAACAGGGCTTCCCGTCCGCTCAGCCGTACTTAAGCCACACGCCGGCTGGTTAGTAGTTGGGTGGGTGACCACCAGCGAATCCCAGCTGTTGTATGTATACTTTACTTGCCTTTTTGTTTTTTGGTTCCCGACCTATTCTTTCTTGACTGGAATTGCTGATGTGGTATTCGGCTAAACCTTCCCATGTTGATTGATTTTCCCCTCTTTTTCCATAGTCAGCCCCCTCGTTTTTACCAGCCTCTTGATTTCTCAGGACCAATGAGACTTAAGTTCGTGAATCGAACACCTTAAATTCCCTGGAAAATCTCAGTCACGTGTCGTGAATTCTGTTCCGGGATCTGGAGACTTAAAAGTAGATAGACAATCTCATTGATGCGGCGATATGCCTTGTCATCATGAAAATGGAACTTTTATGTCTTTAAGAAAGGAAGATTCTATTATATAAAAAGCAAACTAACGATGAGACCGGAACAAGGACTTCAAATATTCCCACGCCGGATTAGCTTTACGTGATTTATATGAAAAGCGCGGTACCAAAGTAAACAAAGTAAATGGCATATTTTTCTCCCATACAAAAATTGACTTTGATACGGCAAAAATGGAGATTTTGTTTCAGACCCTTCTGACGAAGGTCGGCTGACGCCGAATTAGGATAGGCGGTGAGAATCAAATATATGTACTATACCTGATCTAGACCAGCGTAGTGCCCCCTGTAGAGATAAGAGTGATGGAGGTCCATCCTCCGGCGTCCATATCAACGCCTTGTGGACAACCACTAGAAAGACCAACCAGCACTGCACTGCCATGTTGTCAAGTTCTAACAAATATAGAGATAAGCAGTAACAGACTAGAGGAGCTAGAGCCGTTGTGAAGTTTGCGATATAATTTCCAGTAGGCGTTGAGCACCACCAAACAAGTGCTTCGATAAATCCAGGACGCCAATTCCCCTTTTCGATTAAAAGTTTGGCGATATTTTCATGACCTTTTTCAGTGATCCTGGACAGCGGGTTGAGGCCAAAAGTATAGATGACACGACAATTTGCGCCAGAATCTAGTAATATCTCCACAGCATCCTTATGGCCATGCGAAATAGCGATGGATAAAGGTGTCTCTCCCATCCCATCTTGGACTTCAATATAAGCACCGCTTCTGAGTAGTAGCATGATAATCCCTGCATGGCCAAGCTCTGCTGCTAGAAATAAAGGCGTCTTCCCACGGTATATTGGATCGACACTCGAACCTTTCTGAAGAAGTAGCTCAACGACGTCTTTATGTCCTTGACTAACGGCCATGTATAGAGGAGTTCGTTGGAGACTATCTGTCGGCTCAATATTGGCTCCCTTAGCAAGGAGTAACCGAACAATATTTGAAGATCCCAAACATGCAGCCAGCAGTAAAGGTGTCCAGCAGAAAACGGTACATGTAGTATACTCAACCTCGACATTTGCGCCGTTCTCAAGTAACAAGTTAACAATTTTTTCACATCCAATGTGGATCGCATATCCTAATGGGTCCCATCCCTTTGAGTTTATTTCCGTAACTGAGGCGCCTTTCCGAAGCAGGCACTCCACTATCTCTATTTGTCGATACTGAATACCGACAAATAGAAGTAAAAAAGGCTCGGTGGCATCTGACTGACTGGATCTCAGGACGTTAGTTGCGTTAATATCACCGCCATTCTCGAGCAGAAGTTCAACAATATCTCTATGTCCGTTTCTAACAGCACTCAATAGTGAGTCGTGAGTCCTCTGAGGGCTGAGACTAGCACCTCGTTCGAATAGCAGGCGTACAACGCTCTCGTGATTATGATCAGCGGCTGCCTCCAGCGCCGTGCATTGTTGCAAAAGATTTGTAGTGTTGACATCAGCACCGTATTCTAGTAGCAGCTTCACGACTCCAACATGTCCATATGTCGCGGCTACCAAAAGCGCAGTCCGCCCATAATCATCAATCACGCTTGTAATGGCGCCATTCTGCAGCAACAGACTTGCCATTTGCTCACTTCCTCTCTCAGCTGCCACATGAAGTGGCAGTCGTCGATATCGTTCTTCATGAAATCCTGCTGGGTTATTATCCAAGACCATTGGGTTATCGTGTAGCAATTCACGTGTTATTTCTTCAAGTTCTCCTTTTACTGCTGCATGCAGCAGCTTCCATGTGTCAGAGCACGATGTAGTACTCTCAACTCCTTGCAATAGTCTCACTGTCGCTTCATGCCCTCCTTCTGCTGCTAAGTGCAGTGGCCTCCATCCACCATTATTTGACAAGCCGGCAGATGTTGCACCCTTTTCTAGGAGCAATTGTACCAAGTTCTTGTCTCCAACTTGGGCTGCTAAATGTAGTGGCGTGCATCCTCGCCTATCTACCATGTCAATTGTATCTGGCGACGCCTCCGCTAAGCGCTTCACTAGCTCTTCATGTCCATATTTTGCTGCTAGATGCATTGGGACCTGCCCCGAGAAGTCACGAATCTTCGGATTTGCATTTTTGGATAATAGCTGCCGGATAGTACTTGCACAGCCTGTGAAGGCTGCTCTATGGAGCGCAGTCTGTCCACGATCACATCGAGCATTAGGGTTCGCACCGCGCGAAAGCAGTTGCGCGATCAATTTTTGATTTCCACGGTCAGAGGCGAGATGAATTGCACGTTGCCCTAATCTGTCTTTGGAGTCATAGTCACATTTATCAAGAAGATCGTCTTCTGCCCCATCAAGATAAAGCCAGCCCATGTGATGTAGCACTGTCCAGGTACGGTTATCCTTCGTATTAGGGTCTGCGCCCTGTCTAAGTAGTATCCGGAACGTTTCCTTGTGTTTTTTTATAACTGCATGGAAAAGAGGTGTTTGGCCATTGCCATCCTGCGGACTGTGATAAGCACCATTATCGAGTAGTGTTTGAACAAGATCGTGATCTCCTTTCTCCGCCGCCAGCAACAATGCTTCTTCGTTCTTTGTGTCGGAAGACATGATCGTCTGTTTCTTAAATTTCAATTGCCCATCAGTCTTCATTTTGTCGAAGATGACATCTGAAACATCGCTGATAGCATCAATGTGACCGATCGTTACGTCCACAGGGCCCTCGTTCCGTCCCAAAATGTCTAAAGGGGATTGAAAATAGACAGAACCCACAAATTGATATTCGCTATTGCCCACATTTTTGACTATTAGCGCCCTATTTATTAGATCTGTTTTTTCTCGAAGGCCGGTAGCAGTGGTAGGTTCTACAAGAAGCAGGTGATTGTCCGAATCTTGCACCGCCAGACGCAGCTTCGGGACTACCATTGCATGTATGTCTTTCCAATGATACGTCTCCGGGGGAATTTCTCCAAGTCTGCGTACAATTCTCCAAGGACCAACGATACTTCCATTTTCAAGGACACGTAGGATTGGCTCTGCTGGGGATATTTGCATGTCCAACAAGTTTGCTGGACACCAGCCAAAGCCGTCGGACATTGTTGCGGATTTGTGGAAGAGCTGGTCGTGTGAAACCCTGCCTATCTTTCTTAAGATGTCTTGATATATCTGCTTTTGAGACGCATTCGAATTTAATGGAACTTTGGCTAGAAGGCCCGAAATTATTGCCATGTCTCGACGCCAGGAGGTAGAGCGTGAATGAAGGACCTGCAGGAGATCATTGATCGCCGTAATTGTGCCTTGTCGCAGGCTGGATATGAGTTCGGCCGCTATGTGATGGCGAATTGATTGTGGATGTGCTAAAATGTCTTCATCAAGATCCTTTATCACCGAGTCTTTGAAGATCACCTTGACTTTGCGTGACTGTGCCAATTCTAGGGCAGTCCAGCCACGGCTGAACCACGGTGACATAATTATAGCAAAACATGCTGTCTCTGCGTCAAACCACTCCCACTCCCTTAGATAGCAATCATGAACCAAAGTGAACCGCGCCTCTTCGTAATTGACGTGCATTCGGTCGATTGCTATTTTACGAGCAGCCTTGTTTTCTGGAATACAAATTGTATCCCACCAAATTCCATGGCATTGGAATCGCTCTGCAATTCCCTTGAAATAATCGTACAAGCATCGATTGACCTCCCCTCGGGACCAATTCGCACCTGCGCCAGTTCCATCCAACCAGACATGGGATATGGCCATGAAAGGCAATGGTGGCTCGACCATTGAGTTTCCATGTAATGCCCATGCTGTCAAGCTTTGACTTTTCGTTGCCTCCTCCAATATGGCTCTTGGGAAGTGATTCCGTAGAGCTTTGCAAGGGTGGTCCGCACATGACTTGGACTCATGGCGTTGAGCCACCTTGGTGGAATCAAGTTGTGAATATTCACAAAAGCTGAACTCACACTGATCATGGTTTCTATGGCCGTTCATAGGCTCCCCAATGCGACGTTGCATTAGGTACGGTAAGACATTCTCCCTTTGCGGATGGCTTCGGGCAACTGCCCATACGCGACCACGACAGAGTCCATATTCATCTGTCGCTTTTTGCACCGCCTCCAAAATTTCAGTGTGGCTCGGTGCGAGGAATTGTTGTGATACGCCATTTCTCTCGACATATGCCATTGTCAAAGTCGCCTACTGTAATGCTGAACAAGAACTCTCGGCCTTTTGCTATATCTAGACCTGCCAGTGCTTTTCGAGAATTTTAAGTAGCACACAATCAACACCCCTAATGGCAAACTCCTCTATCTCCAATGGCGAGTAAAGCAATTTATGCTTGCCACCCGCGATCACCGCCGTGGGCCTAGCGTGTTTCAGTTTTCAGTCTTGGCTCCTGTTTCGGTTTAGGCTCTTAGTGCCCTGTCCTAATAGTTCTTTTTCTGTTGAAAATATACAGAGTAGTACTGCCACGATTGTGTTAAAAAGTAAGCCCATCAACGTCCCTTCTTGGAACCGGGGTTTTCGAAGATACTAGTGTCGGAACGTCAATATCAGTACTGGTATCTGCCCCCAATTCTGGGTGTGAAGCCGTATTCAAGGGTATTCTTGGGGGAGTGGAACGCTTCACCCCGTGCCTAGAAGCAACAAGAATTAAAGCAGCGGTGAGCTGGGTGAGCAAAGCCATAATCACGCTGTTGTATGTATATATTTTTTCTGTTTTTCCCTTTGTGCTTCTTATTTGGACTATGTTGTGCGGTGTTGACCTTGGTTTTTTCGGGGAGAGTTCAATGTTGCCCTAGGGCGAGGTAACCAGGCCAAATGCACCACCTTCCTAAATAGGCAATTACGATCATTCCGTACAAAGCGTCCCTGCACAAAGCCCTAATCAATCATCTCATTACCTCATTGACAACCATCACAGATGATAGCACTACCTAGATAATATATAATAATAACTAGTTATGAATATAGCACTGTAAAATCTTTCTAACGTCGCTACATTGATGAATGCTAAATTCAAGTTAAATGTGATGCAATCATGTTTCTAGTCATCAACAAGATAACTACATAAGCCCCTGGTACACCGCGGACTCCACATCGACCCAAAGACCTAACACTTGAGCGTCTGCAAATGGTAGAACCTGAGAAAACACAATACCTGCGACCCCCTTTTCTCTGTCGCACCACCACCAAAGGTTCGGTAATCCGGCCCAGTGGGCAGTTCCAGGAGATCGCCCTGTGGCCCCTCCCGTGAGCATAAATGTCAATCCCCAACCTTGGGGGGTGGATGATGGATACAGGTTGGGGATTTCGTTGGTCAGGTCTGCTTTGGCTGGTGGAATCCCATTTGTTGCAAAGTTTGGGAATTCGGGAATTTGATTCCGAAACATTTCATCAACTGTCTCCTTTCGCAGGAGCTGCTTTCCGGTAAGGGGGGAGATACCGTCATTGAGCAATACAGCCAGAATTTCTAATGTTTTGTGGGCATTCAGAAGAGAAAGTTAATACGGAATGGGCTTACGGCAATATTCCTGCGGTTTGGCAAAGCACCCTGCACCTCCGCTATTAAAACAACTTCTGACATCCTCATCGCTGGTGACGATCAAGGGCCGGTGAAGAAGATGGTCTCGAGGTGATAGCTGGCCATTCGGGCCCCGTTGATTCATATATGCCAGGTTGGCTTTCATCGATTCGGTTGGGATCATGGATATATTTTCAAGACCTAGGGGTTTGAAGATATTGCGATGAAGATAATCATTCAACGATAAACCAGAGACGCGTTCCACCAGAACACCGGCCCAGTCGATGCTGACCTAAATGATGATGTTAAGTTGGTCCCCTCTTCCCGCAAGATCGACTACTTGCTTACTCCATATTCCCAACCTTCTCCCGGCTGTCTAACCAGCGGCTGTAAGATATCGTGAATGTGTCCAGAGAATTCATCGTATCCGATTGGCTTGCTGTAATCTCTTAACTTCTCATTAAAGAATGTATAGCCAAACCCAGCTATATCCTTCGTTAGAGCCATCATTATCTTCGTCTGGAGGGACTCACCAGTATGGGTAAGAAGCATTCGCAAGGTGATATTGCGATTTTTCGCGACCAGTTTACCATCGTCCTGCAATACCTTGACCTGTTTCAGCTCGGGACACAATTTCTCGACCTGGGTTGAGTCATCCAAAGCGAGCAATCCCTTCTCGACAAGCTGCATACACGCGACACCTACTATCATCTTCGTGCAAGAGGCTATCCAGAAGATGTTGTTCAGGGTCATGGGCTCCGACGAGCCATATCCGCGCTTCCCGCCGGCGTGGGCGAAGAGCTCCCTGCCATCTTTGCCTATGACCACGACGACTGTTCCTGGCAGTCCGGTCTCCTGATCGGAGCAAGCCGCATCTACCCTTCGTTGCAGGGCGTTGACGGTTTGGAGCGAAAGAGTAGTCATTGCGGTGGTCTTAATAAGGTGAGATAGAATCGTGTTTCAACAATTAAAAATTACTGTTGAATACCCCGACAAGAGTCTAAGATACTACCATCGGTATTTATGCACACCAAGAAGCTCATTCTACCCGTCCTCCGATTCTTTCTCATGTAGATTCGAGAGCCGGTGCCTAGAAGGACTTGTATTCCGTTCTCAGTTCAATATCCGAGTCTGAGCGACCTCTGCGGGGTACGGGGTACGGACGTCCCAAGTGATTGAGTCAATCAGAGGCCAGGTAGAGCCGCAGCCCCGTGCGCAATCTAGGTCAGAAGTCCAATCAGAGGATAGACGGAGCCGCAGTAATCCGGGGTTATCGCGAGCTCGCCAGAGGGCCAATCAGGGGACTGAGGGAGCCGCAGCCCCGTCCGCAATCTGGATCAGAAGACCAATCAGAGGATAGACGGAGCCGCAGTAATCCGGGGTTATCGCGAGCTCGCCAGAGGGCCAATCAGGGGACTGAGGGAGCCGCAGCCCCGTCCGCAATCTGGATCAGAAGACCAAAATCAGAGGATGGAAGAAGCCGCAGTTATCGCGAGCTCGTGTAGAAGGCCAATCAGACGATGGTCGGAGCCGCAGCCCCGTCCGCAATCTGGGGACGGAGCCGCAGTAAACCGGGGTTATCGCGAGCTCGTCAGAGGACGTGCAGAGCCTCATGTGTATCGCGAGCCGGTCGGAGGGTCAATCATGTTGCACGCGGTTCCGAAGGGAAATGGCAGAATGCAGGGTGTATCTAGCATACAATGGATTAGATCGATAGCGCTACGGTTGCCTGTATCATGATGATTGATGGAATACTGTTGAGAGCATATGCGAACCTCAGCAGCAAGGCATGTATATCAATGAAGTCAAATATAAATAGGTGCAATAGGTGCCCGGAGAAAAAAATCTGAATGGCATCTCAAACTGTCAATCTTCTGAGGATATCGCAACAACTGCAACACTTGATCATCTGAATCTTTACTCAAAATGAGTAGCTTAGGAGATATGGTCTCTCAATTCAAGAAATACAACACCGAGCTTACAGACTACTCGAAAGTCCACGCCGATAAAACTGGGCCATATGCCGACAATCTCGAGGTCGATGCTTTGATTGTGGGAGCGGGTTTTGGTAATTCACCATCAATTAGAGGCTTCATCCACCAGCTAACGAGATAGCCGGTGTCTTCATGCTCAAAACACTCCGCGACCACGGGTTGAAGACGGTCATTTTCGAGGCTGGCAATGATACAGGTGGCACTTGGCGATGGAACTGCTATCCCGGCGCCGGCGTCGACTCCGAAGTCCCGGAGTATGAGTTCTCTTGGCCCGAGGTATACAAGACATGGAACTGGCCCAGCAACTACCCCAACTACCAAAACCTGCGTGATTACTTCGATCACGTCGACAAGGTAATTGGCGTTAAGAAGGACTGCGCTTTCAACACCGTCGTAGTTGGAGCCCAGTTCGATACGAAGGAGGGGAAATGGAGTGTGAAGACTGCGGATGGTCGCGTGACGAAGGCCAAGTACCTCGTCCTCGGAACTGGCTTTGTAGGGCCATTGCACACGTCAGTCATCTGAAATCTACTGACGAAGCATTTAGGCCGCCAAGCGTTATATTCCCCCATGGCCCGGCATGGAAAAGTTCAAGGGCATCGTGCACCACTCGTCGTTCTGGCCCGAGGAAGAAGTCGATGTGAAAAACAAGCGCTGTGCCATCATCGGAACAGGAGCCTCGGGTGTGCAAATCACGCAAGCCTGGGGCCCCGAGGCTGGCGACCTCAAGGTCTTCCAGCGAACTCCTAACCTTGCCGTGCCCATGCGTAAGCGCGATCTCACCGTCGAGGAGCAGGAGCGCATCAAGCCATACTACCCGGAGCTGTTCCGGTACCGCGAGACCAACTTTGCCGGCTTCATGTACGACTGGTGCGAGCGCAACACCTTTGATGACACCCCCGAGGAACGTGAAGCCTTCTACGAGAGCGTCTGGAAGGACGGTGGCTTCCGCTTTTGGGTTGCCCTGTATAAGGATAACTTGTTCAATCCCGATGCCAACAAAGAGTCGTACAATTTCTGGGCCAAGAAGACCCGTGCTCGTATTGGCGACCCCAAGCTGAGGGAGTTACTTGCACCGCGGGAGATGCCGCACTACTTTGGTATCAAACGGCCGTGTCTAGAGAAGAGTTACTACGAGCAGTTCAACCGGGAATCAGTGCACCTGGTTGACATCAAGAACAACCCGATCAAGGAGTTTACCGAGACCGGTATCACCCTCGAGGATGGAACTCACCATGAGCTTGATGTCGTTGCTGTCGCAACTGGATTTGTAAGTTCCACTTGATGCAATAACAAGACAGCACAAGGACTGACAGTCGCAGGATGTGGTTACCGGCGTCATGACCCAGCTCGGCCTGAAGAGCATCGACGGCGCCGAGCTCGAGAAGGAATGGATTTCAGGGGCGAAGACATACCTTGGCACCACAGTTAGCGGTTACCCCAACATGTTCCACATCTATGGCCCCCATGGCCCGACGCTCCTGAGCAACGGCCCCACGTCGGTCGCGGTGCAGGGCAGATGGATCGCTGACGCTATTGCCAAGATCGAAGCTAATGGCATCAAGTATATCAACCCCAAGATCGAGGCCGCTGATAAGTGGAAACAGCATGTTATCGAGCTCAACGACAGGACTCTCTTCCCCACGACTAGGTCAACATACATGGGTGGTAGCATCCCTGGCAAGGTTTATGAACCAGTGTGCTACACTGGTGGTATCCCCGCTTATGCAGTCGAAATTCGGAAGGCCCTGGATAATTTGGAGGAGGGATTTGACGTCGTCAAGGCTTGAGGGAGATTCAATGGGGCTGAATGAAAGGTTTTGATTGTTGAGGAAGATTGAGCATTTAGCTATCACAGAAGGGCCTCAATCATGACGCGTTAGTCATCTTCTAAGTCCCAGCCGAGAATTTGAAGCCGTTGAAATATATGTTATCATGAAGTACTACATGTAGTAGCTTCCAGGAATGAATCAATGGCTTGGTCTGAATCAATCCTTTCTTTAAAGTTAGTAGACACCACCGTGTTAGGATCTTGTGTTAATTGCCTCCAGAGCATCAAGCTGGAAAATGCTAGTCCCTACATTTTGGCTTCTTCTCTTAGCATGTGTTATTGTATTGCATATTAGGTGGCTACTAGTCAGAGTGTAAGGACCGGTAATCATATTCTAAGCTTGGTACTTTAGCCACAGTCAAATGGGGAGGGCATAGGCTTCCACTTCTTAGCTTTGCCATGCTCTGTCGCTCACTCACTCCAGTGGAGCAAAGCCGGCATAAAGCTGCTGTAGAATCACATCTACCGCGGTGCAAGATCTTCGATTTTGCCGGCCACGGGTATACCCATCCATGAGTTCTTTGATTTTCAAGGACGGAGAAAACCACCTTTCGACCGTCGGTAGCCTTTTTGAATTGAACTTGCGGAAATCATCCCTGTTCCCGGGGTACCTCTCCGCGGGTCGCATCAGGGGTGAGGAGTTCATCGATGGAAGTAGTCACCTTATCAGCGGTTACCAGGTGGCCGGGTTTCGACACGTGATTTGGGACGCTCTGGGATATGATTGATGAAATATGCGCCGACATGGCCGAGATGACCAACGAGGGAATGAGACACGGCAACGTAATGGACGAGTCTGTGTCGGGGGATACATAGTGCGTGCAGGACACTTCAGGATCGTTGGCTCACAGCACTGCAAACGAGACACCGATGTAGATAGGGTAGAGGAGCCCCTCGCTGTGACGAAAGTGCAAAAGCGCAAAAAAAAACCTGTAAGGAATGAGGATCACCATTTTACTTTGCACTTGTCAAGTAGATTTTACTTTTTGGGACTAGTTACTAATCCAGTGAACGATTAAGCTCTAGCTTGGATATCCACCATCTCAATTAGGGGTTTCCTATAACTATGAAGGAGAAGAGTAACCTGCTCAACCAAAAATGGGCCCAACGGATGAAACTGGTGTCTCGCGATCATAATCATAGAGGATAGATTGCACCTGGTTCTCGGCAAAACTGTCGGGAATAACGATGGAGTTGCGGTGCAAGGGCTTCCTGAGCCTTCCGTTCAAGCTGTTGGACAAGGCCCGTGCTGCCAACAAAGCCATGTCTGACTTCCGGCCAAGGCACAACAGTGCGTCAATGCAAAATTGACATTGTCGCCGTGACTGTTCCTGGGAGTCATTCTTTCCAAAATTGATAGCGGCTGATGACATATCGACATCATTTAGAAGGATATAGCCGGCTCTCAAGAACGAGCGCATGAGGACAACGGTCCATGGCTCGCTCAGGAATGCACCATGTTTGACGGAATCATGAAACTGGCCGAGTTTGGAGAACGAAGGATCCTGCCCATGGAGGGAGCACTGAGCCAGGCTACTAACTGCAAGGGCATTCTTTCTTTTCAGTGAAGCGACGAGGTCTATGGCGCTCCGAAGCTCACATTGAGAGTCTAGGCCTATCATTGCCCGATCGATACTCTCCAGTGTGTCTGCCAGGAGCATCGCAGCGAGGTGCCAATGTGCCGCCAGGATGACATACCATGTCTGTACTCTAGGCGGGAGGTCGTCATGATTGGCGATACAGTCCAGCATAAATTGATTATAGGTGCAATTCCAGTGCTGATAGACCGAAAAGGTCCCTTGAATTGCTTCTTCGAGGGTTTCAGGTCCCACTCCTCGATATACCAGTGTCTGGAGATGGGCCACCCGACGGAAGAGTAAAACTTTTACCGGCGCTGCGTCTGAGAGTGTCTCCGCTGCTTCCGCGTAGGAGCACGGCCAGCGGGGGGTGCCGGCATTCTGGCTCGCGGCACTCTTATAAAGAAAAAGATCTCCCCATAAGTCCTTCTTCTTCGCACATGCCAGGTTGGGCATGAAACTCCAGCTGTCGAGATCAAACTGGCTGCCATTCGTGGTCATGTGGGAGATGGTAGGTGCAACGCATGTAATCTGGCTATCTTCATCTGAAATCACGGGAGGACGTTGATGTATGGCTGCTGTCAGCGTATCAAACATGACCGCAAGCCAGAACAAAAGATTAAACGTTTCACAGTATTCAGGGTTAGCTAGAATCGGGTCAACATGCGGGATATTTGACGTTGGTAATATTCCATCTGCCATCCGTTCCGCCCAATGCCCGCTTGGTCCTATCCAACTCTTAGATGCGTGTCGTTGTCGCCGTGTTAATTTGTATCGAAATGCAAACAGCTGCCGGATGGCGGTCTCTAGGAATATAGGAGCGCAGTCGTTGTCAAATAATTCGTGCATTTCTGCTACTCCGGTTGTTGTAGACCCTTTTCCACTCAGCTGTACTGGCACCCCGTCTGAGGCATCACAGTACATCATTCTAATCTGTTCTCCAATATTCAAGGGACGCTGCGTAAGGGAAAATATGATGTTCGCAAACACAATTCGGAAGGAGGGAATTCCAGCCGAATTGTTTAGAGCATTGTGCGCCTGATTCCACAAATTCACTTTAATTGACCGTTCAGAATGAGTATCAAGGTCAATACCTAAGTCTCCGATATTGTTCAATACGCCGCTGACTGTTCTTTCCTGGGAGTGTTGATCCCACTGAGAAGCAAATGCCATGATCGCGGTGTGGAGTGTTCGAGCTGCAGCTTTCTCTTCGCTGACAGTCAGACTTCGTCCTCGCACTGACGAATATGAACGATCCAACCGACAAACTCGGGCACAGATCCTATTCGACCAATTTGGTCCCCATTCTCGTTCGACTCCGTTGAGTAGCAGATTTCTCGTTGTGCTTCTGGAGGGAACGGTACTACTGTAAGGGCAATTCCGTTCGGTCAACCAGCAGGACAATGCGTTCTCCATGCTGTCGTGATATATTCGGAGCAAGCTCTCCTTCATTGTCGTACGGGCATATTTTTCTGCGATATTATCGGATGGGAAAAGGAAACCATTCTGGTCTTTTATCCTGGGAGCTGTAGTGCTTTGTTCAGCGGAGAAACTATCGAAAGCATCGTCGGTGCCCTCTAAAAACTCAAAGTTGACAGACGAGTGGTTGACTCCATTCAGGCCCAGTCTAGGATTTTCAAATGTTTGAGTGGCCTCGATGTTATTGTTAAAATAACTTGGTATTGTCTGTGGTGAAATTTGCACGTAATCAAGACTTCCACATATGTTTTCCCAGTTTTGGTCAATTTCGCCATCACCGGGATTGGTGTCTTGGAGCGCATGAGAATATACCGAAGATGTCCTCCTGGTAGACCATATAAACGGCGGATCTAGGGAAAAAACAGGGGATACTCCAAGAGTCGGGCCATCAGGGAGCAACCGTGGAGAATGGAACGTAGCATCCAAGGTTTGTTTCTGCGACTTATGAATAGAAGATATATCTGCGTCGCCGCGTGTCGAGCTGCCAGAATCCTCGCTCTTCTCGTTATGAGGTGCTTGGGAGGCCGTCCGGATGGAAAACAGCCAATTGAACGTGCATTCCTTCTTCAACCTTTTGCAATTCGAACAAGGGCTAGAGGCAGTGCTGTTACCATATGTTGACGAGAACTTGAACCCAAAGGCTCGCCGAACAGGCGCATCACACGCCCTCTTTCCCTTCCGACACTGGTCGCAGCTACGGTGTTGACGTCTGCGATGTGTCTCCATTCTTGTTTTCTGCGGACCGCGCAACCTCTCCTAATGTGTTGAATTTTGGCATCAACCCGGAGCGTCAAGACGATAGTTAAGAAATAATACATCAACTCTGGATGCGGGGTTCGGGTGTACGGAAGTTCCCCATGGGGTCGAACACTTGATAAGTGGGCCAAATCTAGGCACGTTTAGGTTCAGTTTCTGATATATGGGTGCTAGCTGGAAACAAATGCTCTGAAAATGGATAACGGTATATTTTGTTGTGCTAACTTCGCTCCACATCGACCTAACGTACTGGATCATGAGAGGTGGGTCTTTATCAAGGACCCAATTAATAGGCATCATCGGAGGGCAACACTTGGGCGGCCATTCGACGATATCGACCTTCCTCGGCAACGCGCGACAATTGTAGAAGATTATAGACAGAAAAAGCTATTCGAGCCTCAGAGAGGGCCGCTGTCTTCCGGCGGACATCGAAGCGGAGGGTTCATATCCTCAAGCTCTATGCCGTTGGTCAAAACATGCCTTTCCCTTGTTATTCCGCCTCTTCTCCGATCCTTCAACTGTGATTTAGTGTCTCTTATATCCCTAGATCAGTCAATATCACACTTAGATATAACTGTCGACTCATCTGAAACCTGGCATGACAGGTTGAACCCTACAGATATCGTTCAATTCATCCTTCACTGTGCTAGAGACCACATAGTCATAGATAGAATAGCACACCAGCTTAACTTCATGATCGACCGATTGATTAAGAATCACGAATCAAGGTGCTCACGAAACACAATTTAATTGATATTTTGGAGAGCCTAATCTCACAAATAAATGATTCTCCTGCACTCATCAGGCCGCACAGAGAGTATAACTCTAAATAAATTGAATTGTGACCAGTATGTCTAGACTAGCTAATAAACTAGAGAGACCAACACCGTAAATCAGCGATGATACACATGGCGAGACTGATCCTAAAGTGGTAGCCTTTTCATGGCAAAGTGGTGTGTGGAAATGCCGTCGTATGAAGCTACAGTAGCTGTATTTTTGGGCTGCTATTCCGCAGGTCCAGCCATTCTAGTAGTAAAAAACTACGCATAAAGTAGATACCTGAGTCAGTCTGCACAATATCATCCTCGGATGCATAGCTGTCCCATGGGGCACAAGTCGAATTTATGGTGGAGGAATCTATGAGAGCTGAATACTCAGACTCACGTTCCAGAATTTGAATTGCCAAACCTTCGGTTGTGTGCCAGGCAATATGACAATGCATCAACCACACCTATACGAAAAGAACAGTTAGGCATGATCATCGAGAAAACTCCAGGAGAGAACTATATATGAGAACGGAGTAGGCATTTACACCTGGGTTGTCAGTATAGAATGCAATAACAACATAACCATCACCGGGGAGCATCACGACATCGCGGTGCGGTGGGTTAGTGTAGTTCAGGTTAGCTGTTGTAGCGTCAAAGGTACCATCGCCCTGACCCAAGACAAAAAATTCATGACCATGCATGTGCATGGGATTTGGTCGTTGGTTGCTGGTTTGGATTATCATATACGCCCACTCTTGGGTTCTGGATAAGCATAGACGTTCTGCGATGTACCCCAGGTATTGTTTCCTTGGTCTATTTGCATGAGTGAAGGGTAATCCCATTGATTGACAAAGGATTTGGCGCCCATCTCCCAGAGACCGATGCCACCTGACTGGTAGAGGGCCATGGTAAAGTCGGTCATGTTCGTGGGATCCTCCGCCGCATCAATGGCCACGTACGGCGCCAGGTTGGAAATGTCCTCGTCTGCGCAAGTGATACCTTCAGCCAGGGCATCTGACCATGCTGTCGACGTAGGGTCGGCAGTCGATGTACTATCATATCGTACAATTCCTAGAACGTTGTCTGGGCTATCGTTCTCGCTGCATGCCTGTACTATGGAGGCTCGCATCCAGTAGTTGTCGGCTGTAGCGTTGGCTGTAACAATAACATCGTATCGCTGGCCCATGCTGATGTCCACATAATCCGTAACATAAGGCACAATAGGCACAAAGTCGTCAGAAATGACCTCAAGCGTGTGGTTGTCGATGCTGAATCTGAAGTGCGAGTCGGCCGCTCCGCTTACAAGACGGACTCGGTACCGAATGCCGGCAACGAATGTCGTCTCAAAGCGAGTTCCTGTAAATGTACCCGTGGTTGTGTTATTGTATGTTATTGTACTGGCTGGTGCCGTTGATAAGGCCACCATTGAGGGTAGGGGGTCCGTGAAGCTCAGCAGAAATGACTTCTTGGTCCGCAGTCTCGTGCATCCAGTCACTCAAGAAGAGTACACCCAGGTCCTCGTCGTAGTCAGCTGTGGCCGGGCCGTTAATCTGAATACCACCAGCTACCCCGTCCCATGCTTGTACATAATAATGAGAATGATATCATGAGGAACCATACTGCGTCGCCTTCCAAGTGTATGTGTAAGACTCGCCAGGGGCTATGGGGCATTGGGTTACGCTGGTTACGCCGTCGTTTTGATTGGTATAATTCTGACGGATGCCATGAAAATGGATGCCCGTTCCGTTGTTCTCCAGCTTGTTGGTAACATGGACCACTACGCTTGTTTTAGTAATAAGATCGCAGTGTTGCTGGGATTATCTTGATAACACAGCGAGAGGGTCATCTTACCAACTGTATCAACCCAGTCTGCGATGATGGTGGGAGCAGGTACAGAGCCATTCACTGACAGGATAACGCGTTCAATGCCATCTGGTACTGCTGTAGCATTTACAATCTCCCACCAATACTCGCGGACAACGCCCGTATCGGGGCCTTCGTCGTAGTAATTGGTCCAGATATCATAATCTCCCCAGCAAGAGCGATCATCAGCGCTGTTTGTGCATCGCTTATGCAGAGACGGAAAGTAATTAAAAGGGCTGGATATGGCCAAAGTGCTTAAAAGCGCAAAGGCCAGTAGACTGAAGGAACGCATGTTGATGATTGACAAAGGAAATAGTAAAGATCCAAGAAATTTGAAGACATTCAGGTAACTGTGAGTGATTAAGGAAAAAAAGAAGCCTGAGTAGCCTACAGACTAAATTGCAGGACATGAAGACCTACATTATATAGACAACTTCTCGAGAGATAGAACACACTTTGACTTCACAATGGCACTCTCCTACTCGGCCAGGGATGTGTCGTTCAACCCGGCCACATCCACACAACCCCCCGTCGAGTCTGACTAGACGAGAGCCAGCTTGAGGGGATTACGCATTAGCTCCTGAGTCATTGGATCCTAATGCACGTTGGACACTGAGACATAGCAGTATCATCGCCGTAAACTGTAGTCCCTCCAGCTGCAGACGCAATGTGGCTTGCGGGAAAGAATTATTCACATAATGCCAGGGTCGAGAGCCTGTATCTTGATATTGAGTAGGCTATAAACGCCCCCTGACAACCCGCATCTCGATATACTATCACGATAATGATGTTGTTTTGTTTTTAGATACTGGTATAATGCGGGCTGAAAATCATGCAGTAGGGTCACTAGGGTTTCAGAAGCCACCTGACCTTCTAACCGCATATGTAGATAAGCGGAGATATAATACCTATTATATACCACTTATACTCTGCTATTCAATAAGAGATTTTCCATTTCTGAATGTCAAATGGAAGAGTATGCTAAAAGGATAAAAACCCTATTATTTTCTTGCCAAAAGCACCCACTACCGGTTTGTTTCGGACTAGTCCAGTTCTAAAAGTCGATTTTTTTCATGCAAACATTCGTAACCAGTTTTCATATTTTGAAAACATAATAATAACAGCAACTATATGGGCATAATACGCGCGTCCGTCTGCAGGTCCCCTGACATTGCTTCTACCAGCACATACCTCGATCAGGAACTGGCATCCACGTTCCGACGGAGATAAATCTGCCCATGTCAAAAGCACAGTAGAAACATTTCAGTTAATAGTATTGATCAGCTTGTGGCTGATGGAAGGTTACGCTTTCTGCCTCGCATGTGTTTACGTACCACTTGAAAGACTTCGCTATTGAACGCAGAGAGGCATGATGTGATATGCATTACACGAGGAGAATGATCACAAGTGCAGATCGATGTATAAAGAAGACTATCCATAAAATGCCTCCATTCTCCTAGCTTTGCAGCACTGAGTCAAACATCATCATCTTCGTTTCGTTTTGTCCGTCTTCACCATCTAGCCCTCTTCAAGCAAACCGAGCAATTCATTTCAACTCTCTCAACCATGTGGTTTAAAGCTGTTTTCTGTCTATTTGCGCTACCAGGCTTTGGCCTTGCAGCTGAAATGGTCAGAGTCGCCAAGGAGACTGGAGTCATTCAGGTTTAAGCATTTCTGGACTACCTATACATGCAGGACAAGACGGTATTTCTCCCATTGCATTTTCTTCCATAGATTTCTTCTGCTAATACAGCCTAGGAGTGGCTTTTACCTCTGGGTTGTCAGACAATCTTACTGCGATTGACTGTAAGCATATCTTTGAAGGCATTTATTGGATTTTCGCAAGTCTAACATTTTCAGGGCATATTGACTCTATCCGCGAGCTCTCTTGGAATGTGACCGGCAATTTCAGCTCGATGGCGGAGCGAGAATTCTACATAGTCACCACCAGCGGAGCATACGAGCAAGCCGGCTTCATCGAAGCCAATTCGAGCCTTCCATCGGGCGCTGTGAAGACTGGCTTTATGACGTACGGGGCATACATCATGTACCTGGACAACAACACATGCTGTCCGAGCTCTGGGCACAGGCGACAAACACGGCTGGTGTTTGGGCGCTTAAGTGGAATGAAGATCGCTCATCCCGTATAGCGTACCAGTCTCATTGAAGACTATGGCGCCTACACGTGCTAATTCCTATTAAAATACGGCTTTTTGATGATGCTCTAGAGAATTGGAGTGGGTGGCGGTGGATTGGAGGTAGTAGCAGGGTATATTTGAATACATTGGGTGTATCCTATAGCGAACAGAGAAGTTGTTTAGGCATGACAAGGAACCAGAATTGTGGTAGTATTGAACTGAGTAAGCGAGGTCTGCATGGCCATAATTCCTGTGTGATAGGTTCAAATTTTATGCCCTTGCATTTTGTAAGACCGTAGCAGACCGTGAGAATGGTGTATCCTCGACTTTTCCCGGAGATATGCCTTGAATCGAGGCCGCCAGCTAAAATGGATCACCTTCCGAAATAGGCAATTTTAGACGTATCTTTCGATTTTGCGAGTACGAATACGAAAGCACGAATACGAATAATGCTAATAACTAGCTCATAAATCTATTATATCAACGGGTTATAGCCTGGGGGTTGCCGGCTGGAGGTGCTATTGAATTGTGGCTTGCTCGCCCGTACGTTGTACCCTTATAATGTTGGCTGCAATACCACCATTTCTGCAGAACTGGATACCGTATATGAGATCAGTCAGTTTTATCTCCGCGCCAAGAAGGAGTTCGGATAAAGATTGAGCCATTTCGAGAGAATTCTATGCTATTGCAGCAATTGGGTTTTTCCAAAACGAATTCACCTCCAATGACATTCGAGAAACTTACCACCACTTACCCAGGGCCCACTCGAGCACAAATTACGGATGGAATCTGACCATGCATTGTCTCAATATGCTACGATCATTGTAGCCATGCACCTTGATAAGACTGCATATGGATTGCGACGCTGTCCTTGGTTGTCTTACAATGACACGGTGTATAGTCTTGTATATGAATAATACAGTCTATGATTATGAGTATTTGGACGTGATAGGTACAAACTTTTCTTTAGACAAATCTGTCCTTGGTATATCACTCACTTAATGACCTGGGGCCTTAGCACCTTCATGATGAGCTGCATGTGGGTGAAGTAACAGTCCCTCGCTGAGCTTGGTTGTGAGAACACTGACCTTTTCAAGATGAGTGTCGGGGTCATTGAGGGACTGCCATGGAATGCAGCCATTACTATGGCGTAATTCTTTATCCAAAATATACAGACCTAGTCCATGCTGCTTCGATACTCGAGCCACTTGCTCAACGAGATCACCGAGGTTCTTCAAATGCTTCGCATGCTTGCGTAGATATCGATTCTCCAAGGCTGTCACAAGAGCCGTGTCTTGA
The DNA here is from genome assembly GCA_023626215.1 of Talaromyces sp. PL2406. Taxonomy (NCBI): domain Eukaryota; kingdom Fungi; phylum Ascomycota; class Eurotiomycetes; order Eurotiales; family Trichocomaceae; genus Talaromyces; species Talaromyces sp. PL2406. The sequence continues at coordinate 1,335,308 of JAMAGL010000011.1, read as the reverse complement.
TGCTTTTCGGCCAGAGTAGTGAGCCGTTGTAGGTCGTCGAAAAGTTTTCTCTGAACTGTTATCGCCTCTCGACAGGGTCCAACGGGCTCAACAGGTGAATCCGGCCACTCATAATTCGGCGCTTCGATGTTTGTAGGCTTCGAACGTCCTCCGCGAGTGACAAGGTATCTTTCGAGCCAGTTCATATCTTTCAAGCACTCCCACGCGCTTCTTTCCCAGAGCCTTGTCAAATTCCCGACTGGTTAGTACTTCGAACTATGTACTTCAGATGGCAATAGGTTGTTAGACATACATGGCGAACCCATGAAGGGAAATGTTGCTCCGCGAACAATCCGCTGCGAGCTTCCGGTAGAATAACCAGCTGGTTAATTCTTGGTGAATATGGCCTCTGATAGACTGTGGTCATGGGTTAGAAAGATTTCACTCCATGTAGAAAGCGAAACAAAGATAGCGATAGACATTACCTCTTCGAGCTCATTTGTAAAGGTAGACGTGCGGAGCCATTTATCGATGTCTTGGTGTGAAACATCGGAAATGATTGCCCTTGCGTCGCCCATCTTTTCTTAACTGATTTAAATATTTCGTACTTTGAAGTGAAGTGATTGAGATAGCAAGACTCTTGAAAATCTTGAGTGTGGTGTTTCATGAGAATGGAAGGGTGTTAGGGCATTGCCTGCTTTATACTAAGGTACGCCTTCACGTTCGGCATTGCAGCTCCGGCTCGTTATTATTACATAACGTTCGACTTATTCAACTTGAATATCTAATGATGTAGCTACTTGTCAAATATGGACGTTAATAAGTAGAAGGAAACAGAATCCGGAATCCCGAGCTCGGAATGACGCTTTTTTTAGGGCTTGATAAACCTTAAGCCACCCACTCAGTATTAAACATTACCTATGTAGTCGCCATCAACGGAATTTTGGAGACTCCATAGATTGGTAATATGAAAGAATTAGCTGTCAGATCTGGCTAATTAAATGTTCCCCTCTTTCAAGCAGTAATGGAGTGGGTAATGATTACCCTGTAAATTAGGTCGTGGAGAACTTTTCCTAATAAAGTTGGCCTCCTTTGGGTTATCACGTTTTACCTTCTTATATAGGCTCTTTAAATGGCAGTATCCATTTCGAATAAAGGAAGAAATGCTCTAAGATCCAAGGCTGAAGCCTGGGCTAAAATCAGCAACCTGGGTCACCTTCCTAATTAGGCAATTTCATACTCTTGCCCATTCCATCGACGTTCCACAAAGACAAGCTTGAAAAATCATGCAACTACATGCAGATATAATCTAATCACTTAGAAGCGACTGTTTTCAAACGGACAGCCTCATTGACAATGTCTTCCAATCTCTCCATCTTCAGCCCTAGCAAGTCATTGGCAAACTTCGCTTCCTTTGTATAATCAGACCCCAACCCCTCCTTAATCGCGTACATACTCGCCGTACCCATAGTATAAAAAGCTTCAAAGTCCCCTTTGCTGATCCTTTCGGTGGCTTCACGTAGCTTCTCTTCCGTAGTTGTATGTATGACCGTCCACTTGCTAGCCGTTGCTTTTTCCAGCGCGGCGAGAATTTCATTTTGAGTTGTGACCAGTGAAGTAACGAGGAGGTACTGATTAGCAGCCTTTTCGGGGTGTTGAAGGATGGAGACTACTGCTTGTCCCATTTGTTTGGCTGTGATCATGGTGAAGGGTTTGTTGCCGTCGTCCCAGATTGTTGCAGTATGAGAGTCGATATAGTATCCGCAGATCCCGCTGGCAAGAGACTATGTACAAATTTGAATGTGTCAGTGATATTCTTTACCAGACTCGTATATGTGATAGGAAAAGAAGTTATGTACCCAATCAAGTAAGATCGATGTTCCGAGTGCTGTCCAACTGAAATGCTTCGACTCCTTAGTCTTGAGATACTCCTGAACCTCTCTCTTTCCTTGAAAGATAGTGAGCAGCTCCAAGACAACATCATTCGACGCATTTGCACCGAACTCAGACGGCATGAAATGCTTTACTCCAACTTTTACGGCGATATCAATGTATCTCTTCTGGTCTGTTAAAGCCGCCATTCCTACCACTGAGATAACGACATCCTGGCCGGTAAATGCAGATTCGAGTTCATGGTCTGAAAAGTCAGACTTGCGGACCTGAACGCTTGCGGGGTATGTCGCAGCCTTCAAGCCCGTAGTGAGCACTGTGACATTGAAGAGTCCGGAGTCAACGAGGGAGTCGAGGATGATTCTGCCAATGTCTCCGGATGCCTATGTCGGTTGTTAGTTTGAAGTCTTTCCATTGGATAAGCACACGCAATATTTCGACATACTCCGATTAGGACAACGTTTTTCAATGGAGAAGCCATTTGTGCTTTATGTTTAGCCAAGTTTAATGAATAGAACGGGTTGCTTCTGAAGCTCTGTTTCTGTCATTATAAACACCAGCACAAACCAGCAGATGGAATGACCCTTTTTATAGATACCAAAGGCGCGGGAAGAATTCTACTTCTTGCACTACATTTCAAGTTGATAGCGGATCGTCATGATACATTTCTAATAGAGCGAGACTTCATTGGCCACAGCGGGCGATGCGCACCTACTGCACACCCACTTAGTTGGTAGGATTCGTGTACATTGATCGTATTCGCTATTTATCAGCTAGACGAGGATATACAAGGAAGAAAGTAATGAAATCTTGATAATCATAATTTATCATCCTGTGCTTATGTAAGTTGCCACACAATATTCACGCGGGCCGTCCGCTCCATCCAACCAGCGTCTGTTCCATCCATCCACACTATCGTTCAGCTTATCGTCACAACTTACGTACCTGCACCCTATTCAATGCCACCGAGGGTCCTAGGCCTCGGCCCATCGTGCAATGAATGCCGCCGTCGGAAAATAAAATGTGATCGTTCTATTCCGTGCTCATATTGTGTTAGGACGCGGATTCAATGTGTCTATCCGGAATCCGCCTTTGAGACTGGGGGCCATGAGGGGATTATAGATCGCATACAGGACGTTGAGAAAAGGCTACAGTCATTGGAGCAGGGGATCTTTGATATTAAGCAACTTTTGCAAATAAACTTTGCGGGTCGGCAGAATGAAAAAGGCATACGAACTGTTCAATCGTCGGCTGCGAACGATGCTTCTACTGATCCGCCCTTGACGAATGCTTTGAACACAATACTCGATAATGAAATGCCATCAGACTCCCAGGCAGAGCCTATTGAGCCCAGCCGTAAGCAGCCCGCGTTCCTCTCTACCAGTCCACTGCCGGCGCTGGGCTCTCTTCATCCAACCCCAGCGACCGTCATTATCATATGGCAAAGGTTCATCGACAACATCGATCCGCTTCTAAAAATATTTCACATCCCGTCTCTTCAAAGGCAAATAGTCAACGCGATTAGAGCATTGGATCGTGTGGAACCTTACACAGAATGCCAAATGTTTGCAATTTACTATTGCACGATGGTCGAAATGTCACCAGATGACTGCCAATATATATTGGGCGAGAGGAAGAAGACCCTTCTTGATAGGTATGAGCTTCAAGCTGATAGCAAAGCAAGACTCAGGCTAATGTATGAGTAGGTACCGTACTGGCGTCGAAACTGCTCTGGCACGAGTTGATCTTTTGAACTCGCCGAACGTGGCGAGTCTCCAAGCATTCGTTCTATATCTTGCTTGTGCGTCGCGAGACAATCAAGGCCCGGACGCACATACCCTAATCGGCGTGGCGATCAGAAACGCAATTCGACTCAAACTGCATCACCACGGCACTGCACTTAGCCACTCCCCCTTCGAAGCAGAAATGCGCCGTCGGCTATGGTGGCATCTATGCGTAATGGATGTCTGCATGGCAGCCGAGCATGGCACGGAACCCATCATTCTGGAAAAATCATTCAACACCCCTTTCCCTTCTAATGTGAATGACTCAATGCTGGATCCGGATGGGAAAGAGCTTCCTACCAGTCTGATCGGGAAGAGTGAGATTCTCTTCACTTTGCTCCGATTCGAGATTTGTTATTTTGCGCGCCAGATGATATTTTCAGAGAAGTTTTGTCGGGACAACTCATATGCCATGCTTTCGACGACCGAAAAGTGTGAGGCTATTGATGCTTTTCGATCGAGGATCGAGACGCAATATTTAGCACATTTTAATACCATTACTGCTTTCGATGATAAGGTAGCGATTGGGGTAAGGACAATACTAGACACGATCAATCGATTAGCCCTAGATTCTGGTACTGCATTACCATTTACTGGCATCAAACTCGATCTACGAGAAGTGTTTAGTGATATTCGGTATCAGGAAGGGTAGCTTGCCTAAATATGGTCTTTATATCTTGTCGGACTTCCTATCTTACCTATATATAGTGCAGTAATACATGAGATTATGATGTTCCAGAGGGTCCCTACCGCATATTCGACTGTTTGATGTTTGGTCAGAAGGGTGCTCATTGCCTACGCAGCTATGCTCAGCGTCATGGATGAACGCGAAGACCATCGCAATCAGGTCCATTTTCTTCACCGATATGAGTATTGGTTAGTGTCAGGGATATAGTTGGATTAAGTCATACTATCGTGGACTCCCTAGCGCTTGCTTTCAGTGAGATCTCTAGTGCCCGACTTGAATCACAAGAAGCTTAATAAAAAGTCGACTCCTGCATGGCAGGTCCCTTTAGAGACCAAGATCCATGTCGACTCTTTTGCATCCATGCCTTTTCATGGTTGTGCTCGCCCAAAGGCACCTCTTCACAGAAATACCGGCCTCAACATGTACGTCCTTGTCGTACTCTTTGCTCCTCTTTGATAGATTGTATCGCTCGCCGAAGAGTTCGCCGAATACTCATCCTCGATAATTGCATATCGTGCAAACTCGCCAATCGGATGCCGTATGGGCTGTTGCGCGGTAGTCCAATGCGACTCGGCGAAAGATTGACGGATCCAATTTCTGTTCACCTTCATCATGCCAATTCCATGCGCTGCGTTGAATACACAGGCCACGAAGGGTCATTAGATTGTTCTCAGACTCACAGATTGGTAGAACCCGACCTCCAAAGGCACGAGTCTCCCAAGTAGCACCAGCCTCGCGGCAGATTATGCCAGGAGGTGTTTCGAAAGGCTGGCCGTCGGACTGTAGTTGGGCCGCTAATGCAACGAAACTCCAACACATGAGCTAGTCCATGGCTGAGTGAGACTGCAAGAAAGAATAGACCAGTTAGTTTCTGGCTGTGGGATCGGGTGGCCAAGCTGTTCAAAAAATGAGGTTGTAGTCCAATGTGACTCGATTCGACGTCGCGTTGGGACGCAGTATCGGTTTTGAAAACGGCGAGCAGTTTGGATACCTGTCAGGATCGAAGTCAATGTCAGGAACAACTTTTCTGATGGACTCAATAGTTTCATCTTAGGAGAGCCCCAGTTCCATATCGGCATCGAGCCAGTCGTCTGCGATGCCTGGGTGTCGGCGTCGGCGCCGAACGAATATACCGAAAGACTTCGAGTGTTGAATGATGATTCGTGATAGGAGAAGGAGTGCGGGTTGGATCAACGTGTAGGTGTGTCGCGCAAGTTTGGTCTCACGAAGCAATGGGAACTTCTCTATTGGGAACAGGTTCTCATTCTGCAGGTCACAGAAACCGGGATTTGCGTAATTCCCGAGGGCGAAGTCTTCATCAGCAAAGCCGAGGGGGCTGTGTTCTGTAGGCGTGAAACCCACGGTATGGAGATGTAGTAGTTGCAGATGTAGTAGTGGCTGGAGCTTCTGTAGGGAGATGAGTAGACGCTACCGCGGGGTGAGACACAATCACATTGCGGCAAACTCCTGAAGATTGGAGTAATGTGCTGCTGCAACTCGAGGCACTAACAGGCAAGTATTGACAAATCATGGCAGCTGAAACAGGCCGCGCAACGGTTTCAAGCAACGCTGCGCCACGGCACTCCAACAGGGAATATGTAGGGTCAAAGGAGGAAACTGCAACCTGAAGCTATCATCATGCGTGAAGGGAAGGAGGGCCGGAGATAGTGGGCTGCTCCGATGATACAGTATGGTTGATACGTTAGCGGTAATAAATTAGACCAATAGGAATTGTCCCAATTGTGCTGACTCGAGGCGCAACTTGTTGAGAGAATAAAATACCGCTAGTAGAAACAGATAGTGTAACGCTGTCACATATCTGCCGCTAATCCCGATATGGAAGCTCGAGACCCCGAGAAGTGGATCCTAGCAGCATAAGCTTGACCAATCACAGCGCTTGTATTATCAACGCTCTGGCTGTGGATGGCGCGAGTGACATTGAGGCGACCGCCAATTGGTAAATGCGTTGATCGCTGCCTGCGCTTGCTCCAATGCTTATTCTGTTCTACTGTCGAACAGGCTCAACGACATCGCGAGCCAATCCAGCGCCCTTCTCGCTGAAAATTCTGTCATGTTCCATGTGTTTGAGGATATTCAAGCCTTTTCTTTCGTCATCTCCCCACAGCACGGGCTTTTTTTCTCCTTTCCAGGCTTTCTCCAGGCAGATTGATTGTTGTGCCGGCATTCCCTAGGACCGCCTTTCTCAGAGCCCTCGATCTTCTACATTTAAAGGGCATGGCCCCTTGATTCGCTTGGCATTCCTGGCTTTCATTCGGTTTCGGAATAGATCTGTGGAGTCATCTAATCAGATACAAACATCTCTTGTCTGGCTCGGCTCTCTTGACCTGTCATCAAACCTTGTGCTGCCCTTCCGCATCACACGGAGTCAACGGTTCTCCTTTCCATCAACATATACTGCCACCTCTTGCAGCATTTGTGATAGGCAACTGATCTGTCAAATTGACACGGAAATCTCGGCGAATTTACGGATTCCACGAGGTCGCCGCACAACGTACCACACCCAGCGGTTTTGGACCTGGACCACGCCACCCACCAACGCTCCGACTCTTATTCATCCAACTCTATCTGCCTCTCACCTTTTATTCTTTATTCCATCTTAATACTATTCATTCATTTCATATCTGGCCTATATTGACGATATCTGCACCACTTGCGCGATAGTTGGCCGGTATCTGATTTGCTGTTGTTGCACGGGTGGCGTTGGCGGTTGGCTTTTCGACTGCCTTGTTTTCTTCGGTCTCATTGAAATCACAGCGAGCCACAACTTCATTCGGCAGATGGCTTGAGAATTGAAGAGGTGAATATTGCTGTCTTATGAATTTCTAGTTTATTGGTCCCTCCCATTTCACCTGCTCGACTTTCAAGCGTTCAACCACTTTACTATTCCACCAGTCTACAATCACCAGCCAATTTGGCCTACCAACAGATGGAAACTGCGCCATCCCTCGGTTTGGAGCGAAAACTTGACAAAACATCAGTGCGATCCGCCGAAGATCTTGACGCAGCACAACAACTAATCTCATCCGCTAGAGGAATGCGTCCGATTCTAGCTTTCCCACAGCAAGACAGAGTGTTTTCAAGCAATGAAGGCTGGCAGAGCGCCAGCAAGCCAAACATGTCGGATGCAATGGATATGACGCCGGATCAAACACATCCGGATGTTGATCATACCATGTCCAGAGGACCACAGCGATCACCGAAATTGCCGTCAGGGCGCGACACTGCTTTCCTAGGGCACTCATGCAGGTGAGATGGATCTTCCCCTTACAGATGCAAAGGGTTCGAGGCTAATAGTATCAGTAACTGCGGCACTAAGAGCACACCCTTATGGCGGAGGTCTCCAACTGGCGCGACAATATGCAACGCTTGCGGGCTCTACTTGAAAGCCAGAAATGTTCATAGACCGACAAAACGGAATCGCAACCGTCCGCAATCAACTACAACTGGCCCAAATCCTGACTCACCAAGCACATCGCCGGCTCCAATGGCAGCTGCCCCCGGAAGTGGTTGCGGCTCTACGGGATCATGCCCGGGTGGAGGAAATTGCAATGGCACCGGTGGTGCTGAGGGGTGTGACGGTTGTCCGGCTTACAACAACCGTGTTTTCAAGTCTACGGCCCGCGTAGCGAGCGGCCAGCCTGTGCAGCAGCCTGCTGCTGAAGAGCAACCGCCAAATCCGTCAGCTGAATCCAACATACCTAACGCAGAAGGTGGTGGAGAGTTGCTAGTTGCATGTCAAAACTGCGGTACTACAGTAACGCCCTTGTGGCGACGAGACGAGAATGGCCATCCGATCTGCAATGCTTGTGGTGAGTTCAATGAACTTTTCGATCGATTGAAGTATGCTAATTTTATCAGGTCTGTACTACAAACTTCACGGATGCTACCGACCAACAACGATGAAGAAATCGACTATCAAACGACGAAAGCGAGTAGTCCCTGCAATGCGTGATCACTCACCAGGTGTCGGGACACAATCGTCAGGTGAATCCTCTGCATCTCCGGAAGCTCATCCAGCACGACTCGCGCATGGCCTTGACAGGCCAATGTTGGCACCACCACCTGTTGACTTTACTGGCTACAACATGAACGCCGCTGCTACTATACCCCACCATCCTGGTCCCCGTCTACCAGAACTACAGTCTACATTCCAGCGCCAATCACACTCACCTGGCGCAACGTCCAACAGAGACGGTGACACTCTCCCACCTATAGAATCATCCAACCAACTACCACCGATCATGTCACAAACTTACCCTACACCTCCAGCACGACTTAGCCCTATTTCCTCGATATTAAACCCCGGCGTCAATCCGGCAGACAATGCCAAGATGCCTACAAGTGGTGGCTACCGTCACTCACAGTCTCCCCCTATTCCGTCGCCAGGGCAGTCGGATGCCTACAAATACGAGCGACGAGTGCAGCTTCAACGAGAAGCCGAGTTGATGCGAGAAGCATTGAAGGCCAAAGAGCGCGAATTAGCCGAGTTGGAATAGACGGTACGAAAGTGACGAGTTTGTTATTGATGAATATCATGTTATATTATACCCATGGGCAACGCCCATTGCCACTATTCGTGAGCAAAGCTAGTTTCAGTGCGAATTACTGAAATAGTATTATACTTTTTTTTGAAATGTTACAGACCTTGATAGCGTGTGAATTGAATTCGATTGCCACTGATTAGGTTTGCGTATGTCATTATGAAGTTTGGCCACGTACACTCACTATGTAACCATTCAGATCAACCAACTTCTGCCACTCTACCGTAGGACTCCAAATTGTACCTCCGCTCATGTTTGGTAGATATAGCTAGATATGGCTGATACAACGATGGATCTCGACATGGCCAACAAAGAATACACCCTGAACTTCACCGGCGACGTCATGCTGGGCCGCCTCATCGACCAACTCTACCCAACTCACGTCCCCTCCCCCAACGACGAGCGACATGTCCGCGTCTTCCAAGCCCGACACGCATCCCGCCTGGGTTTCCGCAACTACACCTTCGAAAGCCCCTGGGGCACCACTCTCCCTTTACTCGCGGCAGAAGGAGACCTGAACTTCATAAATCTCGAAACATCCATCACGACGCACCCGATCCCCTGGCCCGATAAGGCGTTTAACTATCGAATGCACCCGGCCAACGCGATCCCGATCCTCGAAGCGGCAAAGATCGATTTTGCGTGTCTTGCGAATAATCATACACTCGATTTTGGCACCGAGGGGCTTGTGGAGACTGTTTGGACTTTGAAACAACATCCTGCTACTCCTGCTGCTGCGCCCAAAGCGGGGGGGTATAGGGTGGCCTTTGCGGGTGCTGGGGAGACAACGCAGGAAGCTTTTGCGCCTGCTATCCTCTCCTTGCCCCGAGTAACTCAGCAGCAAGCAATGACATACGGTGACAGACCATGCGCCCTATCAGCCTCATCCCTCGACCCCGCAACACCCAGCCATTCAATACACGTCTACGCCGCATCAGACCATCCGCACGCCTGGCGCGACATATCCACCTTCCACTTCGTAGACTACACGCCCAAAGCCCGCGAACATCTCAAAAAACTAATATGGAAACACTCCCCTGGCCCCGAAATCCGCTCAACTGAATCATCGCCAGCCCTGAAAATATTCTCCTTCCATTGGGGACCGAATTATAGCTGGCACCCATCCGCCGAAATACGCGCAATGGCGCATTTCCTTGTCTTCGAGTGTGGCATTGATATTGTGCATGGCCATTCGTCGCATCATGTTCAGGGTATTGAATGTCCCGCACCGGGGAAACTGATAATCTATGGCTGTGGTGATTTTGTGGATGATTATGCTTTGAACAAAGAGTTTAGGAATGATTTGGGCGCGTTGTATAGGGTTATTGTGCAGGAGCAGACTGAAGAAGGAGGGGTGAGGCCTGTCAGGTTGGAGATTTTTCCGACGAGGATTACGCATTTTCAGGCGCATTTGTTGCAGCATGTTAGGGTTGGGGGTGGGATGGGGATCATGATTGGGTTGTTGATACGATTAGTAGCCTAACGAGGGAGTTGATGGGGACGGAGTGCCGGTGTGGATATGAACATGAGGATATGACGGGGAAGGAGATTGTTAGGCCGGAGCTAGGGGATAGGGGGCAGCTCATTATTGACTTGGTTTGATACTGACAGCTCTCTCTCTCTCTCTTGATTGAGGATGACCTCTTGAATCACTTATGTTAGCTATGTACATGCTTCACTCGCCCACCAAAACTCGACTATGTAATGAGTAACAACGACTAACGCCAAACACCTTGCCATGTATCATGCTTGTCATTCATCTCATGTCTCCCCTGAAAATGCTCAAAAACTCCAAAGATGCTCATGTCGTCGTTCCGTTACAGCTGAGAAAATGTAACGTATGCAATGCCCATGCTTGTGCCGATGCAATGGCAGTAAATGTTTCAAAATGGATGTTAACGCAGACAACGCTCGAATAAAGACGAATCATTCCTCCGCTTTGATGATAGGGGATTCGCTAGAAATTGTAGAATGGGAATCGGCTTCGCTAGCAGCACTGGTTCTCGGCTTGCGTGGTCGTAGTTTGCGGCGCCCAGCTGGTTTAGGGTTCGGCTTAGGTTGCTCTGGCTGTTCCAAAGGTGAAGGTGTAGGTGTAGGACTGATCTGCTCAGCCACAGCATCAGAGTTCACTCGCAATCGCAAGGAAACCAAATCCGGCTTCTCCTGATCGCCAAAATTGATGCCCACTGTGACTTTGGGTAGAATACGACGTTTCTGTTCTCGTCCACGTTGCCGACTAGTAGAAATTGGGCCCTCGCCATCGCTGTCGTCTGCCGAGCGTTTGCTTGCGGTGCTGTGGCGAGAAGAGGAACGAGACGACATCAGACGAGGTTTAAAGTTCGCCATGAGTGCTCCGGTGTTGGGCTGGTTGGTGTGTTGCTTAGGTATGGTAGCTGATGTTGTTGCTGAGGTCTGAGACGATGCGGCCGAGTTTGCCGAGGAGACAAACGATGAAGCTGATGATGATTCCTCATCTAGTAAATTGGCAAATGCACGGTCGATATCTCCTCGGCAGCGACGCAACATTTCGACAATGGCATCATGATCGTATTGGCCTCCTAGTCCTTCCTGAATGCATGAAATCTTCCAAGGCTGGGCCGTTTCGAGGTCGAGAACAACAGGACTGGTCGGCTCTTTTGTTTTTACATTCGGCAATCCTTCGTGTGGACCGTCAACGTTGCGTACTGACGAATAATGAACATTATTCTAGAAATGTTAGCAATGAAGCAAAGCCAATGATGAGGTGGACTTACAATGTATGCAAGATGCAAAAAGTCCCGAAGTTCACCCTCCGGAGCATTCCAAGCTCGAAAATCCTGCACATGATCTTCACTGTAAACCCGAATGTCTCGTTTGTAGTATTGGCAGCACGCCTGAAGCTCCTCGGCACCGCCCCAGATGTAGTTGGTTGCAGTACGCGAGATCATATCTTGAAACGCGTCTTCGATTTCGGTCGGTGTTGGCGATGGGCTTGCCAATGGAGTGCGAATTCTTCGTGGTGCAGCTGCAGTTCTCTTTGATCGTCGTTCTCCTCCCTTGGCAACGGCAAAGCCTGCAAAGTATTCCCGGTTTGCTTCCATGTGGGCGGACAAATTGTCGCGTATTTCGGTCGCGTGATCCCAGTCACCGTACATTTGGTCGGACAGAGCATAGTAAAGACAATTGCCTAAACAACATTAGAACTCTCGTCATCGAATGCAAAGTCAATTGATCATACCGTCACCCTTGGTATCAAACACATACAACCCACGAGCTTCCAGCGTCTTCAAATTGACATTGACATCGTCCAAGCCGAGGGCTTTGGTCTGAGAACGCGTGGTTCTGCCGGACGACACGGTCGATTTGGGAACAGCAGTGGATTTTCTGGTGGTCGACCTGGGTTTTGGTGCTGGCTTCGCTGCCGCTGGAGCTGTGGTTGAAAGAGCGTCCTTTTGGTCGGCCATGATGGGCACGATCCTGCTTCGGTTAGCCGGCGACTCAGCCATGATTGCAGGAGCTCTCTGCCGGACGAATTGCCCTCATTTGGCGAGACCATGCAATGGAGGAGAGTAAGAGATGCAGAAAATATATGAAACAAAAAAAAAAAAAAATAAATAAAAAGAGACGGTCGGTCAATCGGTAAAGGGGAACAGAAGTAGGAAGACCAGGGGTGGATACTGGAGTGGATTTCCCACGGAGATATGGAGCAGTGGCTAAGAATTGATGCAAGGAGGAAAGAAAAGACGGGGTAATGCCAAATGATCAAAGAAACATAGAAATGAGAAATCAATTGATCTCCGTTAACACGAAGTAATCAGCCACGAATATCATCCGAGTGGCTGGCAGCAAATAACCACAAGAGACAAAACAAGAAGGACGATAAGCTAAGCGATCTGCGCTGCTTACCTTAATTTGGCGCCTGCAAAAATTGGCAGAAAAGAGTTTTTGGTTGATGTCACCGACTCGGCGGGGCGGTGGCAGAATCCCGGCTGTTAGGCAAACACAACACTCGTTGCTAGGCAGCTTTCTTCTTCTGAAGCAATTGGCGATGACGGATTTGTGGAAAATTGGAAGATGAGACAGAAAAGACTGAGACGAGGTCTTGAGATGGCAAGGAGAAAGAGAGAAAGACGGTCGAGTCGAGAGAATTTATCCTCGAGGATTCGACCGTGAAGCCATCTCCAGATTCGATGCTCAATGAGATGAATAGAGCGAAGATACAGACATTCGAGTATTGTTGGATGCCTGAAGTCAATGATACGGCCCATTGTATGTGTGCTCTTCTATTGACGCTGCCTACTGCTCTACAATGTCACGATCAACAATGCATCAGTCGGCTTGAATGATTGGATCTCACATACCCATCGAGAGTTTACTCAATGGACAATACAATGATTTACTCACACTTACGTTTGCTCGATCAGTAGACAGACCTTGACAATCGATATCAGTTCGTTTGACGATGTTTCAGATTCCAGTGCCTCGGATCTCAGGCAGACACAGCAACACGTTTTGACTTGACTCGACCTATGACCAAGGATCACGTTGAAGTGTGACTCATGTTCTCTGTATCTGGGGTATTGAGGCTTATATATTCTTTATTGGCTCATGACCAAGTAGGCAGGTAGGCATCATCCACGTCCAGGTACCCATTGTTGCCTGCATCGTGGGCACTATCTATAAAAGGAGGCTCTTACTTTTCAAAATGTTCTATTTTGTGCCTCTTTATTCAGCATACGTCACGGTGATACTGTTCAAATGATCCAAATAAACCTTGTTATTCTGCAAAATGAATTCTCGCTCTGCTCCACGTCTGAGGCGAAGGCAACGCCGACAGTCAAACGAAGTAAACGAGAACCTCCCTATCGAGACATACCTCTACCGCTGTGACCCATACCGCTCATCAACCGTCAAACATCCCTGGCCGTATGGCGTCAAGGTACTCGATCACCCTTCTATACGCACGCTCATCCTGGCATATAAAAATGCCATTCGGGATATATTCATCCGACACGGGTTTCCGGCCGATGGATCAGGAGTGAAGCTGAAGTTTGCTGTGAGGAGAATATATCCTCCTGGTCAACCATCTACTACGGTTTTGAGTATAGGTATCGAAAAAGATCCTGTACCGAATCGTGATCTTAGTGTGGTGAGGCACGCAGTCTGCGATTTCTTAATGAGTATGAAGTTGCAGCATGTGCACGTGGACATCTACGATTGCGACAGACGATTCTTCCCCAGCAGATTCAATATCCCTCCAGACCATCCTACTGTAATCGAATACAACAAGATCAAAGGCGATATCGCGAGACTACTTCATGGGAAGACCGATCTGCCCTGGCAGTCTATCTGTCTATACCAAGTTGGGAAAAACGTGGATCAAGCGGCGCCATGCATTATCATTCAAGTGTCTCCTGGAGCTGTATACAATTGGGCTTCTCTGAGACGGCAGATCTTGCGCTTGCTACTTTCTACCGATATTGATGTCGAGTTTCTCCCATTTCTCCCAGAGGTTATCACTGAGAAGAAACCAGCGGAAAGCGATGTGTAGTAGCTTATCCGCCTGAAATCTCAGGCAAGTTGCTTTCCTCTATTGTATGATTAGGTTAGAAGTGAAATAATATAGCTTGAACATATTTCGCATATTTGCTCCATATTCTAACAAATGGAGAGATTGGTAATACCCTAATCATGATTGGTGGAAGTCTCTTCGGCGATCAGGAGATCCCGGTCCATGCCCTAATGGTCCTCGATCGCTGTACCTAATTTGTCGTCTTGACTCGATGAATCCACATACGTAGTTAAAACCATGATATGATGATACACCATATTTCACCGTGTAAATGATTGGAAATCAGGATTGTCTGATTGGTAGATTTTGTTTCCTCCCACGTCACCTTGAGTCTTGTTGGTAGAGACGAACTCCGAGCACAATATGTCCTGATCTATTGTTAGGGTTATAAGGAAATAAATGTCTGTCCACCTCTGTAGTGAAAAAAACTCAATAAACTAAATCACAAAGTTTCCAAGACAGGTCTAGCAATTCATATTCGAGTAGATATACATCATGTCCACCGAACCAAGCATAGAAACCCTCTCCCCCCATGACGCGCACATCGCCAACGAATCCCACTCCGATCATGGCGACATAGTCCGCGACATCATAATCGGCTTCGCCGACGGCCTCACAGTCCCCTTCGCCTTGACAGCCGGACTATCAAGTCTCGGCAGCTCAAAACTCGTCATCGTCGGCGGCCTTGCAGAGCTATTCAGTGGATCGATATCGATGGGGCTAGGTGCATACTTAGCTGCTGTTACGGATAGGGAACACTTCAAGAATGAGGCTGCTCGAGAAAGGAGGGAGGTTGCTGAGAAGCCGGGGGCGGAGAAGGAGGAGATTTTTGATATTTTTGCCGAGTATGGAATAAGTAGGGAGGCGAGTCAGGGGGTGGTGGATTGTTTGGTTGCGAATGAGGATAATTGGATCAGAGTAAGTCCTCTTCTCAGGAGCTCGGTAGTCCGATACCCAGGTCGTAGTTGATTTTCTTGTTTACGGTTGTGCTAGTTCATGATGGCCTTTGAACTCAAACTCGAGGAACCAAATGTCTCTCGAGCGTGGATCTCAGCTGCAACAATGGGACTATCCTACTTTATCGGTAGGCTCAGCCTCTCTCTTGTGCCAATAAAATAACCATTTAATTGTGTTATAGGCGGCCTTCTCCCAATGATCCCCTACTTCGCCATGACCAATGTAACCCACGCCCTCTTCGTGTCCATCGGAATCACATTTGTGATACTAATCGCTTTCGGGTTTATCAAGAACTACGTGATGATCAAAACTACTCGTTCCGGGTTATGGGGCGCTTTGCAGACGTTGACTGTTGGGACGTTGGCTGCGGGGACGAGTTATGGTATTGTTTATGGGATTGATCATAGTAATATTGCTTAATCTTAGACTGTGGATTGGATTATGGGTTCCCAAGGGACTTGAATTCAAAATAAATATACGGAGTTCATTGGCAATTGGTTTTCTGGGTATTTCGAGAATGGTGATATTAGTTACAATCTCGCACGAACAAGCATGCTGCAAGTACAGCAGGTGAGAGTAATTCGCAATGGGAAAGAATTTTCTTACAAATCTATCTTCCAAATAGGAATAAATCATAACAACAGCAGGGCCGACTTTGTTCTCATGTCGTTGTGGTATGTGGGAAATATACGAGACGCATATCATCGATGGATGTACCAACAGGCAATACCCCAAGTTAGGGCTCAAGTGGGGCCAAAAGGGAACAACGACCGCAATTCGAAATAATCAGCCAATTGTGAGGCTTCAATCAGGACGTTCGCCTTTACTCTTAGAAAGAGGTCCAACCCAATCATCAACGAAAACTCTGGAGTCTTCTTCCAGGTCCTGGGTCGCATCGTCGTCGCTGCCATCGTTCTCGTCACCGTCGTGGCTCTCATCGCTATTGGCATCAATAGCCTGAACGTCCTCGTCACCATCAGTCTCATCAATGCTCTCACGAAGTCGCACATCCTCATTGCCGCATGCCACGACCGACTCTCGCAATCTAGCCCGACACGCAGTGATGTTTTGTGCGTTACTAAGGGCTGGTTCATCCTTATTGATATCGACAACAGCAATATTGACCTCCTACATGTATCATTTCAGCCACTGTTCTACATCACTGAGAAGTTTGTTATACAGTACCCGATTATAACGAACGGAAGGCCCCCTTATCACTAAATTGAGATCCGGTTGGATATTATTCATATGAATGTAAAGAGTACCCACATGCAGGTGCTCCGAATTGTTGTTGATCAGACAGGTTAGCATATCCGAGTGCCCTCCATTCCTATGCTGATTAAAATCTCTAGATACCAGATTCAGATGCGGCAAGGCCTCCTGCTCGATCTAGCCAGGTTCTACTGTATGTCTCCAAAGTCCCACCTCGACAACAAAGATGGGTAGGAGCTCGATGCTTCTCAGAAAAACGACGAGCTGGTGGGTGAGGCTATTTTCCTGGCAACAAGTCAACCCTGGTTTTCCCCAGATTCCCCACCATTTGATGTACTTGTTGAGTGGGGAAATACATAGACCTGTTTACTTATTATCCAAGCTACAAGCTTGCTTGGAAGCTTTAATTTTTATTCCACGCCAGTTTTGTCAGGTCAAAGATGAAGCTCCCTACGTTGGTGGCTGCGATTGCCACTCTCGCGCAGATTGCAAGCAGTCAAACGGTCACAATCACCAATGGCACCGTCGACGGAATAAACGATGTAGTGAACAATGTTTAATGGTTTCTCGGTATTCAGTACGCACAACCTCCAGTTGGTAATCTTCGATTGCATCAATCAATTTCTCTCAATACTTCATTTGGCACATTGAATGCTACTGCTTTTGGTCCAGCTTGCTATGGAAGAGGCAATCCTAACCCCAGCGAGGATTGCTTGACGTTGAATATTTGGAGACCATTTGACGCCTCTACAGCGAACGGCAACACATTGTTGCCTGTCTTGGTTTGGTTCTACGGAGGTGGACTTGCTGGAGGGTATACGGTATGTTGTCGTTAAGAATATGGATATAAACGATTCCTAAACGGAAGCGACGCAGGCGGATCCCCCGGGTTCGAAAGCGCGAATCTTGTCCGGACTTCCACCGAGATCGACAAGCCTGTTATCCTCGTTTCAGTAGTATGTCTCGCTTCCTGCTAAAATCAAGATTGCTTTAATTAGCTCCCAGCACTGTCGTCTCGGATCGCTGGGCTTCCTCAATGGTAAGCAAATGGCCGATTTGGGCGTGCCGAATTCGGGCACGTTAGATCAGCATCTTGCTCTGCACTGGATACAGGAAAATATCAAAGCTTTAGGAATTGACCCTAAGAAAGGTATGTTTCTACACACTTAATGAATTTTGAGGCTGTGTCTGACGATTATATAGTGATGCTTGCGGGAGAGTCGTAACTATCCTGGCCATTCCATCATGGATCAAACCAGAATAATTTCCAAAAATACCTAATTGATCAATTCTCAGAGCACTGCACAGTTAGATTGTATTAGGGAACTTCCTATCTCCGTGTTTATGGCGAGTGTTGGGTCTAGCACGGGACAGTCGATTGATGGTCGTTCACGGAGACTTCAATATAGTTTGCCTTGTCGGCTGGTAATTATGTCAAAGTGGCGACTATAGTGGGTTTATGAAGTCCTCTACTGAAGCGTTTCATGAATTTTCACTAAGATTTATGTGCTTCAGCAAATACCGATGAGGGTACAACATCTGCACCAACAGGAGTCAATACAACAGAATAATCATGGGATCCTTTGTGTATGTCTCTTCAACCACTTCCATTTTTCTACCGGATGGAATTGCTAACGGATTTCCAGCCTAAGGTTACTTCCGCCCAAAAACCCTTCCCAACTCAACCGTCGAAACGCTCCTCAATCTCTAACCCGCCGACCCTGGACTGGGCTGTCCCTACAACACGGGCAACGTAAATCTCACTTCCGGAACCCTGGACAAACAAGCATGCCCAATATTCGGCGATATCGTGCAGGTAGGACTAGCACGAATGATCGCCCAAGAAATCGCTAAGCACAAGGCAACGTCCCGGTCTATCGTTATCGGTTTGACCAGCAGCCTCACAACACTAGTAGTTTGGCTAAGGATATCACGACTGGATTAGAACAGAACTATGTGTTCTCGAACCTCGTGGCGGATTTTCCCTAGGATCAGGCATTGGCGAGAGAGATTACGAGCGCCTGGAGATCATTTGCGTCTAGTCTAGATCCTAAACCCGGACAAGGTACGTACAACCAGCTTTAGCAAGCCTACATGAGAATGAAGCTGAGATATCGCAGATTCGATGCTGCCCTACTGGCTTGAATATAAGCACGGAGCACAAAGTATTGTGTTCAATGCGTACGGTTCGACTGTTGAGACGGACGATTAACTATAGAAGGGAAGGGATTGATTATGTTATCAAGAACGTTTTGCCATACGGAGCGCAGTAGCGGCTGACATGAATGCGCTTTGATACTTCAGTGAGCGAGTAGAGATAGCTAGTATAAATACGATTCGTAAACTTCGAGTCTATTTTAGTAGACGATTCCCGTGTCTATACATTCATTCAAACTCCGTACATGCAGCGACCGTTTTCTAGGATGCCATACGCTCAACACGAAGCTGCAGCTCCTTAACCAACTCTATCCCAGCCTTGGTAGCCTCATCCAGATTCTCATCCGGTAACTCAAGCACATCATTCTGTACCTTCTCCGAGAGATCACTAGATTCACCCGGATAAAACGCCCTTGCGTACAACAACTTGCCAAAGCCAGCCATGTTGCCCACTTTGACCTGCGCCAGACCATCCTCGTATCGCTTCTTGGTGTCCTCATGGTTTATCGTCCAGTCGGCGTCAGTGGTACCAGTGACGCGCTTGACGCTCTCGAACATGTCGTTTTGGCTGACTACAAAGCTCTTAACGTACACGCCCTTGTTGAGGAAGGCCGAGAGAGTAAGGCTTTTGTCATTCTCATCCTCAGGCAGCTCCTTCAGGCTCAGAACCATGGCCACAGCGCGCGCAACCTGCGATAACGTCGAAGTTGAGATCTTTTTGTTGCCATCATCGTAAATTGTCAAGGACCGCTTGTTAAAGTCGAACCCAAAACGCGTCTCGCCGCCAGCCAAGCTGTAATCGTACCAAAACCCACAGCACACTGTGATCCATTGCATACCTAAGCTCTCAATCTCGTCTCTATTAGCCTTAGCCGCGGGGCCCAACAGCGTATCCTGGCCGAGTTTGACATTGTCAATGTCGGCGCCGTACCCGTTAGGCATGATGTAGGGGACACCAGCTTTAGCGGCCGCCTGGACGAGTTTGCTGTGTGTGTCCCGAGGAGCAGTAGGGGCCATGGTAATGATCAAAAATTGCTGGCCCTTGAGGGCGGCAACAATGGTGGCCTCATCATCATAGTCGACTGGAGCCACGAGGATACCCTCGGGCAGCTTGTTATTGCTGTCTTTGCGTGAAATGGCCGTAACAGTGTGTTTCCCGGTTTTGAGAAGGGCTTTGGCAATGTGCGATCCAATTGTGCCTCCAGCCTAAGTGCATTTGTTAGTGTTGATGTATGCATGAGGGTGGTGGATGTATTTGCTTACACCGACAATGCCAACTTTTTCAATGGCGTTCTTAAAGCCGATAGGCTGATCTTTGGCGTACTTGGACATTATGTGTGGTCCGGTCCCAAGGTTGCTTTTGAAATACAATGTGGTCGATCGAGTGAGGCGGCTGAAATGTTTGAGCTTGTGAGCGAGTGGTGGTTGTCTGAGCATTTTTCTCTGAAGGACTCTGAAGGATTCTGGAGGGGATAATTTCAGTCTATTTATACATTATGCCTCCAAATTCCTTCTTAAACAGCGTTGGTTGGAAGCTGTTAAGCCCACGAATGTCCGCCGCAGAGGCGGCCTGCGGCACTGTTTGAAGGGACTTGTTGCGGCGACAAATCAGTAATTCCGCACTAGCCGCACGTAAAGCCGCACAAACCGTATGGCAGCGATCGTGGTGCATTAAATTGCCGCCTGCTAGAGCCAATAAATATTTTACAGCCCGCGGCTCTATAACCGAATGTCAGGGCCGAGCATTGATAAATATGGTTCAATAAAGATTTGGTCCCAGTCCACCCAGTCCATATCTGACACAGCAATGTTGGTTTCGGATACCGGCTGCGCGGGCAAGAATTGGTAGTTAGTCTCGATAGCTTCTAACTGAGCAAGTTCCTTTCTCTTCTTCGCTATATTAAGACTGAGTAAATGCTGCGCCATCGACAACGCCTCGCGCGTTAGCCCCGTATCGGCAGCTTTGACAATATTCTCTAAGCCCTTGAAGGTAGTGCCAATATGCAGGGTGGCTGTCGGTGTATCGATAGCCAGCAAAATGCACGCGTACTGGAAGACGCTACCGATGACATTCCAAAACAAACGACCCTGTTCGGCTTGCTTCTCGGCTGCTCTCACTGCGGCGTTGCCGCTATCAATGATGAGATTGATAACCTCGTCCAGTACGGGGGTCTTGAGCTGGTAAAGGCGACGATAGAAGCAGAACGCAATTTCTGCTTTGGTTACAACCAGGAATGGATGCGTGGTTTGAAACCCACCCAATACCGTGAAACGCTCGAATAACTCCTCACTCGGAGTGGAGGGTTGCCGTTCGAGCTGAAGTGGAGAGTTTGGCGAAGGGATGATCTGGATCAACCGAACGAACTGGTCGGCAATAGACCCTGATACCGGGATTATAGACTGGCAAGTCACGGCCCGAAAGCTTACAGGCGAACGATCATACTCATAGGAAAGCATGGTATGCCCAGCCCATGAAATCCAGAAAATCCTTCTCAATCGATCTGTATCATGTCCAAGAGCTGCAGCGCCGGCGAGGGACGCCATCGTCTTGATATTCTCCTCCTCGTGCAGCCCTATGGCTTCACATAGGTGCATTTGGGTGCACGAAGCGATCCAGGCATTACTAGGCCGGGTTGTGGCCCGTAGGTAAAGAACTCGCATGCCCCATGCAAGGATGTGGTCGATACCATGCAATCGCATAGAGGCCGGATCATCGAGAATGGCTTTGGCGTACTGCACCAGCTCAGACTCCCGCGGGTGTCTGTTGGGGGACAGGAACGATCCGAGAGCGGCCACACCAGCAGCCACACCAGCAAAGGCGACCATGTTGCTGCCGGAACTTTGAAAGTAGTCTCGACATCGTTGGGCATAGATTCTCGGGTCTATCACGTCGCCGATTGGACCCAACAGTGAAAAGTACACTTCCGAGAAGGAGCCGAGATCTTCTTCTGAGATAAGGTCCCCAAGAAAACAGTGGGTGTTGGATGCCTCCTCAGGGCGAATGCCAAAGTTGTAGGCAAAAGACCGCATTCTTGGAGGATCATCGGAACCGAGAGCCTTACCTAGGATGTGTGGGAATGCCATGGCTGCGGATGCACCAGAGTGTCTGAACTTTTGCTCGTCAAAGATCCCTGGGTGGTTACCAACCACGGCGGTGTGACTCGTCTTCGATGAGCCGTCGCATTCACAAGAGATTCGCTCCATGTGAGACCGACTGCCTGGACTGTGCGTCGTCGGATGACGTTCACCATCGAGGATGACGCGCTTGGCTGGGCCATCACCAGCAGTATCAGTAGCCTCATCGTCAGCGTACCTGCAGTTGTACCCATAAGTGGTGCACATGCCACAGGGATACGTAGTGTCGCATTTCCGTTTGCGCTGATGGCATGGGATGCATGCCTTTCTCGCGCGCTTCCGCTTGGAGATTGTGGTCGACATGACTGACGAGAGGGCGATGAGCTCAAAGCTTACTGAAATGGAGAAGATATAACCTTCGGCATATCATTTCGAGGATGGAGTTGATACACTT
The DNA here is from genome assembly GCA_023626215.1 of Talaromyces sp. PL2406. Classification (NCBI taxonomy): domain Eukaryota; kingdom Fungi; phylum Ascomycota; class Eurotiomycetes; order Eurotiales; family Trichocomaceae; genus Talaromyces; species Talaromyces sp. PL2406. The sequence continues at coordinate 1,312,999 of JAMAGL010000011.1, read as the reverse complement.
ATGGTATACGTGATGTTCGATGTAATTTTTTATCTGATGGATTCATCTCAGCCTGTTGGATTCGCCTAACTTGAAGCGGCTAGCCACGATATTTAGGGTTATTTAGGGTTATCTCGCGATATCAAAGTACAAACATCCCTCGTTTAGACAATGTTGTTTTCTCACGTTATGATGTCAACTCCATAAGCTCAAAAATGTCTATTGAGGGCCATATAGCACGCACAGACAGTTATATCTCCCCCACGCTTCATCAACTTTTCCACAATCTGAAAACAAACCTTGGAACATCGCGGTGGGGAAATCTAGAGATGGTTACCTAGGGCCTAGGTACACCTCGACTAGATGATAGAGCCTCTATCTAATCAGGTAAGGGAATACATTGCCGGTAGCGATCTACGGCTGTTGCAATGCCCTCTGTCGGCACTTGAATAAGTCCTGAATGATACTAGAGATTAGGCCTAGGAAAGAAACCTTTCGAAGTGAAGACCAAGGTAAACAGTAGCAACATTTGTTATATGGTTCTCGTATAATTGCTAGTTACTTACAAGTCAAAGAGTCATATAGAAATACTAGACATAACGATTTTTCGAACCTTTTTACACCTAAAAACTTTTCATCCAGACAAAATTGCCTAAAGGACAAATCTAGACAGTTAACAAATCATGGATATAAATAAGCGTCTCATCCCAAAATGAGTTTCTCCAACTTCTCCTTCTCGCCACTCTCTCCGACCATACCCCTGAAAATACCGTTCTTGAGCTGCATCAATTCTCTCGGAGTTCCAAATTCGGCGACACGGCCATCGTTCATGACGAGGATCTTGTCAAAGTCACTGATTGTGCTCAGACGATGCGCGATCACGAGAAGGGTACTATCGCCAAATTCTTCACGAATACTCCTCTGAATCAGCGCGTCGGTCGCCATGTCCACTGCACTCGTGGCTTCGTCTAGAACCACAATCTTGGGACGAGAGACAATAGCGCGGGCGAGGCAGAGGAGTTGTCTTTGACCTTGGGAGAGGTTGAGTCCTCCTTCGCTGACGGGGGAGTTGAGGGAGGTGAAGGGATTGATGTTTTGGTTTTCTGACGGTGTTGCTGTTCCACTGTTTGCACTTGACGCGGATGGCTCGTTGGGTAGAGTACTCAGTTCAGACTCTGTAACGAGATGCACACGGACCAAAGCATCGCGCAATTCAGAGTCAGAGTGCTCGTCAAATGCATCCAGATTCGATCTAACAGTGCCCGAAAACAAGACCGGGTCCTGCGGAATGATCGCCAGACGAGAACGAAGCGAGTGCAATTTGAGTTTTGAGATGTCGAGTCCATCAATGTGAATACTTCCCTGGCTTGCTTCCAAAAACCGGAAGAGGGCTAATGTGAGAGAAGATTTTCCCGCTCCAGTACGACCAACGACGCCGATACGTTCGCTTCGCTCAACGCGGAATGTGAGACCCTTGAGAACAGGCGGGAGATCAGGCGCGTATGAGACGACGAGATCATTGACTTCGAGACGACCTTCACTTGGCCATGCAGCTGGCGGGTCAGCGCCATCCTGAGACTCGGTCTTGAGATCAGAGTACTCCGTGATCCGTTCCACGGCATTCATTTGCAGTTCCAGATTCGCGTAGTGTCTGATGATCCAGATAACTGTTTGACCATAGTTCAAGGCAAAGGACAACGCGAACCCGGCCAGAGATGCATCCACAGTGGGGATAAGTAGAATGATTGCTGCAACGATCGTAGAGAAAAGACTACCGACTAATGCCATGCGCAATCCCATCCACCGATTGAAAGCCCACAGGTGCCAATAGGTGGTGCTGTAGTCATCAAGCTTGGCAAACATACGTTCTATGTATGTGTCCGTTTTTGAGAATGCCCTGATTGTACCGACACCGGTAAGAGCGGACCCAAACTGTTCGAAGATCGGTGATTTGGCATTGGACTCGAGACGTTTCACCTCGCGGGCGCCGTGGAGATAGATCTTCGCAATCCAGACACAAGCTAAAAGTAAGAAAGATGCGAGCAAGATGACGTATGGTGAAACGAAGATGCTGCGACAACAAGATTAGAATTATAGAAGCATGACTAGAGCGAGGTCACGTACCCAGCGACAATAACACCGAATAGTTGAAAAATATCGTGCAGTTCACCAGAGAAGTCGCGAGACAAGCGAGCATCGACAGTCTCAAAGTCTGCTGTGAAGCGATTCAGAATTCTACCCAAGGGCACCGTATCCACCCACCGCAATGGTGTTCGTAGCACGGTGTAGCATAATTTGTTGAATAGAGCCCGGGATGCGCGGATAGAACCTGTGTAGATATAGAAGTATCTGAACGTGCCGAGAATGGCAGCCACAACGGAGAGCATGATGTAGATGCCCAGGTAGAAGCCGAGGGAGTACCTAGGACCAGAGTTTGATAGCAAGGTAGGGCTTGCTAGGGATGCATTGTAAAAGGTCAAAGGCGTCTGCGATTGAAGGAAATAGGTAACTGTCTGTCCCTTGGCTTCAGTGCTAGCATTACCAGTCCAGATTTTCAGCCACCAGGATTTACCTAACTAATCATCAGTCTTTGAAACCATGGGATTGGAAAGAAAAGAAGAATAAACTCACCCGTTGTGATGCATTGCATAGTCGAAAACGCAAGCAAAACCACCGTCCAGTAGGGAAATCCACCAGCGGCCTTGAGATAAGCCTTGTAAACAGCACCCTTGACCCTTCCATGCTCTCTCGCTTCGTCCTCCACAAACTTCTTGGGTGCTTGTTTAGAATTGACCTTCTTCAATTGCTCCATCGTCTCGCTGTCAGATGGCTCCTCGGAATTGACAGCTGTAGAATCTTCATCTTCCTGGATTTCGTGCTCGGTTTCCTGATGACTGACAATCCTGTCTAATGTGCCGGCTTCTTCCAGATCATCGACCAATCCACAATTCTCGACGGTGCCGTCGCCCAGCTCTACGACGTACTTGGTTTTTGACCTGACGAGAGCAACGTGGTGCGTAACCAAGATTCGAGTTCGGCCAACACCGAGTTCACCAGTGAGACCTTTCTCGAAAAGGAATCGTCCGACATGAGCATCAACGGCACTGAAGATGTCGTCCAGGATCAATATACCGGCTCGGGAATACAGTGCTCTAGCAAAAGTGACTCTCCACCGTTGGCCACCACTCAAGTTGATACCATTGGCGCCAATTTCTGTGTTTTCTCCGTCGGTAAGCATATCCAAATCTTTCCTTAGCGCGCATACTTCAATGACCTTGTTATATCGCTGCTCATCAAAAGGGAGACCGAAAAGGATATTGTCTTTGATACTAGCGTTCTCGATCCAGGGTATCTGAGCAACAAACGCAATAGAGGTAGGTAAGATCCAATTGTCTCTCGTGGCCAAATGGTCATGTCGTTCCTGGGTATTTGGTGGGCGCGGGACACTGATCTTTCCGGACAACACGTCGACTTCTCCAAGAATCGCTGCCAAAAGGAGACTTTTTCCAGTTCCAGTCTTTCCACTCACAACACTGAGCTCCCCTTGGGGAAAGGACAGATTCAGGTTCCTTAGGACATAGCGCTGGTCATCGACTTCCTTCTTCTCATCCGAGGGCCAAGCAATGGATGTGTTGTCGAATGAGATATCAGGTGTGTCGACACTGTTCTTAGAAATTTCTGGCGATTCGAGATACCTTTCGATTCGGTTTATGGAAATATACGCATCGATAAGATCTGTAGTCAACTCTGGGATGACGGATAGGGTCACTTCGAGGTTGGCGAAGATGCCGATTGCGGTGAATGCTATGGATGGAGTAAGACTGCCGTGTATCACTGCATAGGTAGCCAGCGATGCTGCGGAAAGCAGAATTGGGCTCGAGATCCAACAGCTGTCAAAATTAGCAATAAGGTTAATCAGACAGGTAAGCTACGACTTACAAGAGTAAGACTGTATCGGCACTGTATCATGTTAGCGGCGCGCTGCAAAAACTGTCACCGTAAATAAACTCACAGGAAGACACTCCATTGCTCATCTAGTTCTTTCCCACGGAATTTGCCTATCTTTTGATACCAATTTGTTTCCAGAGCCGAGAACTTGATCTGGCGAATTCCTGAAATGAGTTAGCTTTGCACACTAAGAAGTCTATCACAAGTCTTACCTTGTAGAGCCTCGGTAACTACAGCCATCTTTGCATCTCGAGCTTTCATAAGTCTGTCCTGAGCATCCGAGTACCGTTTGCTAGAGTAGATGTTGATAGGTATGGTGAGAGCCATCGCAAGGAAACCGGCCAACAAGGACTGCCATCCAATGATAGACCATAGGAAAACAAACGATACGATCAGCTCAAAGAAGCTACCCGGGAAAAGGTTATTAAACGAGCAAAATTCGGATACACGCTTTGTATCGACACCAATGAGGTTGACTGTCGATTGCTTGCTCTTTGGGTCGCTTTCTTCATCCTCCTCATCATTGTCTGGCAGGGCCTCTGCTGCACTTTCCACGTTACCCTTGATAGCATCCTTCGAAGCGCCTTTTACGTCCTTCCGTCTCATGGCTTTCTGGAAAATGAGCGCCGAGAGTTGAGCGCGGACTGGAATGGCGAGCTCGGACCAACATATCCAGTACAACCAGGACTCAATCCAAGAGCTTCCGATACTCGTGATTGTAAGAACAATGACCCAGATCCATGCTTCGGGAGGGGCTCTTTGACCGGGCGCGTTATCTTCGAGCATTTTCAGGATGAAATAGGTTGCAAATTGCGGTGCAAAGGTCCCAACTGATTGGCCGAAGGTAAGAATCCACTGGACAGTCAACGCCCACTTGTGTGCGAGAACAACTTCGATCCAGAGTTTTCTCGAGTGTTTTTTGTTCGCCCACGATTCGCTGAGATCCTTTGCGCGGGAGCGATGGTTCATCTTAGGCAGGTCTTTGAGATCCAAATGTTTCCTGTTCTTGGCAATCATGAGTATGGGCTCAATCCAGGCGAAAGTGAATTTCGCCAGAGCTGATTGGGTGTCCATGTTATCAACCGGATTGTTTTTGTAGAAAACTTCTGGTCTCCGAGGCAAGGAGATACCGGCGAATGCTGATAGAAGTGATGCAACTACCTGTGCAGAGTAGAGGTAAATATGTGCGGTATATATCCATGGATTATTTTCATCAAATTTGTTTTGTATCAGCAGCGAAGTCTGGAGGAAGATGACTGCAAACAAGAAAAAGCTTGAAAGTGTACTGTATATTCCAAGTGAGAAGGATTTCGAGGGATCCCGGACAATGCTGATCGAAACCGTCTGAAGAAGGACGACAGTCTAGATGTACATACAGCATTAGCGTCAGATTCCATATTTTTTTTTCTAGTGACTATTACCCATTGAGCGACATTGAGCCAGTTTTGAACAAAAGTAGAATTCTCATTTTGATTTAAAGTAGTTAGGACAGCTAAAGACGTAGCGATCGCAAAGCCAGCAATAGTGAAGATTGTCAACACGATCTTCGGGATCCTGGCTGAATATGCAGCCATCGACTCCTCAGATGCGACTCCATCTTTGTCTTCGTAGAGTCTCGGCTTGGTATTTTTGTGGCGAAAGTGAGAATATATAGCAATCACGGAGGGCGCGGTGAGCAAGAAATCCAAGACCAGGACGGCGAGATCCGCAGCAAAAGCTCGCGCATTCTGATCTGCGACTTGTGGCCCGAATTGACTGTAATCAGAGGGCGACATTGCCGTGACAGCACTCGACTTGAAGTTGAAAGGGATACTTTCCAGATCACGACGTCTCCAGAGGAGAGACGTTATGTGCCGTTGTTTTTAAAAGTTCGAGCCCCATGAGTCAGACCCGCAATGGCAGCCTACCACCTCCTAGCGCTACTACAGCGAGCAGTGGTTGCTGTGGCGTTGCAGATGAATCGCTGTGACTAAAAGTTACTCACGAAATAATGCAAGCCGATCATCTTAATCGCCCCGCTCTAACTAACCTTGCTGCACTGACCGCGACTTGATACGAACTACTTTCTATGGCATCGCATGGGCATCAACTATTCTTCAAGTCATGAAGATGGTAGTCTATGAACCACTTGAGGAAATGCATAGTCCTCGCTTTTCTTCCACCTGAACAGCCCAAATATACAGAGAATATCGAGTTTTCCTTTCTTTGTCGAGTTCTTATCTCTTGAAAAGATAAGATGTCGGGATCCATTCTGGGAATAGCGTCATCTGCAGTCCTCTCGTGTTTGAATGGCTATCAGAAGGATTGAATTCACAGGATGTTCGGAGGAGTGTCCTTTTCAGTTGATTTCTGTACACTGCATGTTGGACGCAGGTTACCTGTCAGGAGTATGCTGAGTGTAAATGACTTGTATGCTGAATCGCCCAGTTATTCCATTCGTATACCCATCTCACACTTGGGATGGTATAATCCACACTACGTCTCATCCCCTGTCAGGGATCGGCCGAAGGGTCATGGGATCAACTCGCTTCCACAGCGTCTCCCTAGGTATATTGAACTTGCCTCGCGCACCCGAGCACACCCGAGCAACACTTGGAACTTGAATCCAGTCCTGCATGTCCCAACTTGGTATCAGTCCAGCTTTCATTTCCCACGATAGACCTTGTGAAATAAATACTCGCATATATACCTATACCAGTTGACATTTATGTTGAAGGGACAACGGCCCGACCTCAGGACGCAGGTATATTTTTAGATTCTCTTCCAAGATTTGGATTAACCTTCTCTCAAATCAACATTGAAATTTGACGATATCCGACTTGTAGGGCTTAAGATTCTCCCATGGGGTCATATACTAAGGTCCAATTGCATTGTATGTGGAAAGTAACAGGGAATGTAATAAGTGTTTCATTAAGAGCACTTGAGAACGACCTTAGTGTCGATTCGTTCATAAAAGGCCTGTAGAAACCACAGGGGCTAGTCGCCAGACAAGGTATGGATTGCTATAATTAGAGAGCAATCAAAGCGGAAACGACTTCACACATACTGATATCAGAAGTCTATACTCGGCCCAACAGGGTAATATCAGCCTCAGAAGGTAATCATGGCTGAGAGCTCTTTATGACATTTGGTTGACATGATGATGCGTATGTAAGGTGATGAACCTGGAATCCTCTTTGACTGCTGATTTGTTCAGGAGAATGTGTATCTTTCCAACTTCCAGATAGGAGCATGGCCAAAGTTCCAATCAATTCGTAAAAGATAGAAGGAGGAGGTTCAATGTTTGTTCCTGGTTAAATATAGTATGCGTCCTGTACGTTGTCTTTGCTATCATGTTTTCTTTCTTTTGCTTCAAAGGACATCTGGAAGAACCAGATTGATTGTCTTCAGGTCACTTGAACTGGCAGCACACTGAACATTCAGATAAGGCAACAAAGCACTTGTAACAATGAACCCCTGTAGTAAAACTAGGAAGACTTGGTAGAAACAGACTGCTGGAGAAATTTCTTTCACGGGGCGCACCTTCCTAATCTGGCTGTTTGCCAGCCCTAGCCCTAGCCTCAAAGAAGGACCGCGCCTTCTGTTTGTTTGTCACCTCAAACGCGTCAAAAAGTATTCCTTTTTTTCTTAGCACGCCATCAACGGTTTTTTTTAGCCTCACACAAGAAGATCCCGCTGTGAACAGACTACCATCCTTCCATCAGAACCAAGAGCTACATACAGTTCATATGCAGCATCATGGACCAACAGCGTCAACAAATCATACACCAAAATCCAATTGGGAAGGCCCGAGACGGTATCTGCCAATTTGCCAAAATCATGTGCGAGGAGATTAGATTGAGTTGGAATGTGGACTCAATAGACAAATTTCACCCTCACCGTAATCAAACTCGATTCCTGGATTATTCACATCTTAGGCTAATTCGATTGCAGGGATTTTTTTGCTCACACGGAGCTTCTTCGATTACTTAGGCTCATCACCCGTGGTCAATCAGCTTCACACGAATGGAGGACATGTGGTTTCCAGAGAACTTTCCAAAATACGGGTGCAGTTCGAGACATTCAAGATTGACATCAGGGAGGCCATACCTTTCCTAAAGGCCGCTGTCAAGAGAACGTCTGACGTGGGCTTTTGGAGCGAAATTTTCGATATTCTGGAAAAGGACTTTTCTCCCCCATCGACCCAGCAGACGGCATGGATACACAGCGCGGACAATTTTTCGAACTCGGCTGAATACAAAAATTACCTCAATTCTGTGATTCAAGACGAGCTTGGTTCGTTACACCTTGGTCTTCACGACTTCTATCAGACATTTTTTGGAGTAATGTCCCCCCATCTTGAAGAGGTCTCTAAGCTGGTAGTCGAGAGTTGCAGCAAAGGCGATGGTCCGCTTTACGACGAAGAACAGTGTGAATGGCTATGTCCTCGGGATATCGTCGACTCGGGCTGGTTCATGACTACAGTCAAACGAGTGGTCAACTTGGCGCAAGAATTCTGGCCCGACGACGCGCCACTACGTTCTTTTGCCCGACCTATCAAGCAGTTGGAAGGCTTGATCAACGAGAAAAAGTTGGATATTGGCATGGTTAATGATCCTAAAGCGGAGGATTATTACAAGTATCCTTGGTCGCAGATCTTGATACTAGGACAGCTGAGGAACAATCCAGACTCCGACGATAATCCAAGAGCGTGGCTGGACTTTGGGAGGTATGCGAAAGAAGTACTATCCGCTGAAGATGGCCGTCGCTTTGTTCACGGCTTTACCCTTTTTGGGAATATGATGAGGTTTTGGATGTTTGATCGTATTGGGGGTATCTCATCCGATTCCTTTGATATCCACGCCAACGCGGTTCGATTTGTATCCACAATTCTTGCGATGCTTTTGATGAATGATGATCAAGTTGGTGTGGACCCGACAATTCAGACCGCTGACGGCAAGCGTTTCATCCAAATACAGCGGAACGGCAAGACAGAACGCCTGGTTCTGGACAAGCTTATCACGCGCTCACATCATGTTTCTGGCCGGGGTACGACATGTTGGAAAGCTCATCTTGAGAACGACCCTAAAGTACCGTTTGTGATCAAAGACACATGGGCGCTCGAACACGCCGGAAAAGAAGGACAGTTGCTTCGAGAGGTGGCCGAAAAAGGTGTGATTAACGTTGCTCGATATTACCACCACGAAATCGTCCATGTTTCTGGAAAGAAGGATGATGTCCAGAAAAACGTCCGGAAAGGACTAGATGGGACTAAGGCGAAGGATTACTCTACTTCCTGGCGTAGCAGAATCGATCCCCGGGAGAATCGAGTTCATCAGCGCATCATTACCAGCGATGTTGGAAGACCAATCCATGAGGCATTCAGTCAATACCAGCTTCTTGAAGCACTAGAGGATTGCATCAAAGGACACGAGTCTCTTTGGAAGGCGGGATACATTCACAGGGATATTTCTATTGATAATCTCATGCTCAGTATGGACTCACCGTCATTCCTGATCGATCTTGAGCTTGCTATCGATGAGGAAATATGCGAAGCCTTAGACGAACCATCACAGACTGGTACAAGGCCATTCATGGCAATTTCAACACTTTCCGGCGCCAAGCACACTTTCATGCATGATGTCGAATCATTTTTCTGGGTGCTATTTTTAATTTGTATCTATTATGCCGGCCCAAAAGGTGGTTCCAGACGTGTTGCGGAATTCGACAGCTGGAACACTCAAAGCCCTACAGAAGTAGCCATGGCTAAGCTAGGCATAATCAGCATGGAAGAGGAGTTTTTGGACCTGGCCAAAAAGTATTTTACTCCATATTATCAGTATCTGATTCCGTGTGTGAATGAGCTGCGGCGTGTGGTGTTTCCTGGGGATGCGCCGTCCATGACAAAGCGCCCAGAGATTTACGAGGAGGTCTATCAAGTTCTTCGGTCGGCACGAGAGCGCATTGCAAAGGAAGTAATGGCAGAGTGGGCACGTACTTGAAGACTAGAAGCAGCCGCGCCTTGCAGAGTTGAAACTGAGGCGTGCAAGGGAGATGCGTCGTCTTGTACTGTGATGAGAATCTTTGTGCGGTAAAGATGCAGTCTGCAACTGTTTCCGCTCCTTTTCCAAGGATTAATGTGTCTCAGTGAATTGATAAATGTCGCCGGATACAGATGTCTTGAAAGTGAAGGAAGTGTATACCGGTAAAAAGATCGGAGTCCATCGGACAACTGTCCGGACAACTATGTACCTATCTTATCTTATCGCGATAATTGGGTCCAACCCCTCTTTCAATCAAAATTGACTCTCTTCTTTCCAGTTCTCATCGTATTCCGTAAATACTTGAATCAATTCCAATTCTGATCTGATCAGGCAGTTTGTAATACTCGTGATGGCCTCCAACAATATCGTGGTCCTCGGGTATGTGCTCAACAATTGACGAGTCTCGATGACTCGCTCCGGTAATCGATGCAATCACTAACGCTCTCATGTCACTGCAGTGCAGGAGTCATTGGCCTCACCACAGCAATGCTCCTCTCTCAGGACCCTGAGAATAAGATTACAGTCGCTGCAAAGCATATGCCAGGAGACTACGATATTGAATACACTTCCCCATGGGCTGGTGCAAATTACCTTCCGTATGTCCCCTCTGCTCATACAAGAAACCTTCGTTAAGAAACTGACTCGATGCATGAAGTGTCGGACAAGAAGGTAACAAAATCGGACAATGGGAAAAAGCGACATGGCCCCATCTCCAAGAACTGGCTCAGAATTGCCCAGAGGCGGGGATTCACTTCCAGGGTATTCCTTGACCTCTCCATACAATGTTAACAACGTCATCAACAGGGGACTAATGGCTTATTCGTATACAGAAACGATGGTCTACAACCGCAAGAAAGATCAAGAATCAACTACAGGCAAATGGTTCGCGGAACTAATCAAGCCGAATCCGTGGTACAACAAAGTCGTGCCCAACGTAGGTATCCCGGGAAAAAAAAAAACATCCAGATAACATCAGCTAATACGCCGGAAGTACCGTGAACTGCCTCAAAACGAACTCAATGACGGTATCGACAACGCCAACAGCTTCACTTCAGTCTGCATCAACACGGCTCTCTATCTACCCTGGCTCGTGGGCCAGTGCCGAAAGAATGGGGTCGAGTTCAAACGAGCAATCGTTGGCCATATCTCTGAGGCAGCGGATCTGCATCATTCCGGAACCAAGGCAGATGTTGTTGTGAATTGTACGGGTTTGTCGTCTCGAAGTTTGGGTGGTGTTATGGATACTACTCTTTTACCGGCTAGAGGCCAGATTGTCCTCGTGCGAAATGACCCGGGATTGATGGTTGGCATCTCTGGAACTGATGATGGCGATGACGAGGCTACGTATATCATGTCCCGGGCTGTTGGTACGTTTCCTTTCCCTTTCTTGGTTGCATTTTCGGCTCCATAATCCTCTCTGACGAGAAGGAAAACAGGAGGAGGCACAATCCTAGGCGGATCCTACCAAAAGAACAACTGGGATCCGAACCCCGACCCAAATCTGGCAATCCGAATCATGAAACGATGCATCGAGCTATGTCCAAGTCTTGTAGGTGAAGGTCAAGGCATCGAAGGGCTGAGTGTGATTCGACACGGCGTCGGTCTTCGGCCGCTGCGTGAGGATGGCCCACGGATTGAGAAGCAGAAATTTGAGAATTTTTGGGTTGTGCATAATTATGGGCATGCTGGGTATGGCTATCAGACGTCGTATGGGAGTGCGAGTGAGGCGGTTGGGTTGGTGAAGCAGGCTTTGCAGCTGGGGAAGAGGGCGAGGCTGTAATGCGATGACCTGATAGGTATATTTGGGAAGTATATATGTCTAAGCAGTATTCATTTGGTAGATGGAAATCTTCTAGAAGTGTTCTAGAATTTCTAGAATCTCACAACGATCGTTTGCGGATTTGATGCATGTGTCATCACAACGTCATACCATGAACCTCAAGCCATGTGATCGCTTTCTCTTAAATACATAACCCAGCTCGAGATTGTGATGAATCCAATTACTACAGATTATCATTAAACAGAATTCAAATCGAATCTAGACGTTTACAAAATGGTCCAAACACGATCCGGTCAAGCCTCAACGGCTAGCGAATCGAAGCCACAGACAACACACTTCAAAGCATCCAAGAAAGCTGCCTCTGACGATGTAGCAAAAGAAGACATCAAAAAACCAGTTGAAGAAGAAAAGGCGGAATTACCCATTGAGACAGTGCCTGAAAAGCGCAAGAGGGACGACGAGTCAGGAAGCGGTCAAGACCAGGAACAAAAGCCACCATCACAAGAGGAGCAGCCTCCTCCTAGCAAGGCCGCGAAAGAAGAAGAAAAAGAGAAGACTGAACCCAAGCATGAGCAGGTTGAACAGGAACAGACGACCGAAAAAGTCCCATCAACCATTGCACACAAAATCCACAAGACGATCGATGAATACGGTACTCAGCCCTTGGAAGGACTCGGAGTCGATAGGCCACTAGAGCCCACTCCGGAAATCCTCCTAGCGATTGTCATTGACTCGATGCTGAAATCGACTCGAATCTCGCACCATCTCGCGCAAAAGGCTTCGATTGCTGTGTTCAAAGCTGGATATCACGATATAAATGTGCTGAGTAATACGACGTGGGACGAGAGAGTCCAAGTGCTCTCTGAAGGCGGTTATAATCGTTATCGAGAGACGACTGCGACAAAACTTGGTGATTTGGCTCAGTTGGTGAATGAGAAATACGGTTCGTTTTGCCTAATATAGACGTGGAGAGCGACTAACATTTATTTTAGACGGCGATCTCAACAATCTATTGCAAAAAGCAGGAGACAATCCATCTCAGATACGGCATTTAGTTCGAGAGATCAAAGGATTCGGAGACGTCGCTACTGATCTCTTCTGTGATGATGCGCAGGCCGTCTGGCATGTTCTAGCTCCAGCAATTGACCATCGCAGTCTCGACACTGCCAAAGAAGTCGGCATTGGAACGGATATTGAAGCCATATACGCAGAGTTGGGTCGCGACCCTGTTCAAATGAGCAAGCTTGCAAGGGGCCTTTCCGCAGTGCGATTGTCGAAACATCAAGAGGATATTGAACACGAGGAGTAAAACTGTATCAAAAAGATGTTTATTGAAGAGTATTACGAGAAAGATATTCTCGCAACGCATTTAAAGTATCGATTCGCGTTTGAAACAGTTCCTGGCAAACACGGTGAAAGGCGCTCTTATCTGATAGATGCTCCATAATTAAAAGATGTTGTGAATTCTGACATAGCTGAATTATAATCATCGTATATTTCGGTAACGTCTCCTTTGCGGCCTTGACCAAATGATGCTCAGGCTGGCAAAAGCCGAATTGTCGTACAACCCTTTATAACGGGGATTTTTCTCAGCTTTCTCGCATTTCGGAATGCCGTGCCTTTTTAGGAGAAGCCACATTTGAATAAAGCTCTTTTGTTGATGGTTGGAAAGTGAATATTCTTGCTCGTCGGAGTCAGGGTCGTTGGATGAATCTATATGTACTTTTAGCAGATACAGATCCTCGGTCGTTGGCGCGCATGCCGCATAATAGTCTCGAAGGCGATCTTTATCCTTGTAATCGACCAGGACGGTGGATTCTTCGGCGTTGAAACCGAACAGGCCCGAGTCAATGGCTTCTTGTTTGCTCATATGCACGACGTATTGGAAAGCAATCTACAAACACGGATTGTTGAGAGAGCCCAACAAACCTGCTGTATGCTCTATGGGTTTGAAGTTTATATATGCCCAGCTTATGACCAAGGGTTTGGCCTGTTTTGCGTCAACCAACAAGTGGCCGGCCATGATATCTTTTGGAATGTCCGTGAGCAGGTCCGTCGCAGTATCGATAAAGATGATATCTCTCGATGTGTTGATCCGTGTCTTTGCCCATAGATTGCCGGGTCCAATAACATTTTCTGCCCAGCCTAGATGTGCATGCTCAAATGCAACGCTGCGAGCTTCGTGACAGACGCGGGCGATCGAAGGCGGTTGTATCCAGAGTTTTATACGGTCATCGCCGGGCCCCGGACAGGGTTTTCTCGAGTCGATGGGGATGACTGTGGGAAGTCGAGGAAAGAAATGAAAGGTTGTGTCGTTGGAGGTAGACTGAGTCTGCGAACCTGCCATCGCGCTGCTATGAAGTAGTTATTAGTTCAACTAGTGATCTTGAGGTTGGAATTGAGGGAAGTTGAAATTTAAAGCAGCCCCGCTTTGATACCACGAGGCAGGAGCTTTTAGTGTGGAACGATTGGTAGACGAGAGATTCATCATAACGCGATTTTCTGCAAGCTCATTGTGTATACCTCAATCAAAGAATAGTAGCCATTGATCCGAATACTGGATCAAAATGACTGATAAAAAATGAAGCTATACAAAAGTCAAGTTCTCGCGGAATGTTTCCGCTGTAGCTGTACCTGTGCTTATCGGGGATCTGTGTCCCCGCAGGCGCGATATCTTGTCCTCCGCCAGCCATTCAACGGCGGGATAGAACCCCATCAAGATTAACCGCGAAACACCGAGGGCCGAGAACGCTGGACTGTTTGAACAACACTGATAAGAAGCGGTCTTGAAGCGAGCTTTCCAGTATTATGTATTTCTGGCTTCAATATCAAAGCTGTATACAATCATAGTGAAACAGCAATGGCGGCTATAGTAGATACCCCCCGCAAGCTCTGGGAGCATCCCAGCCCCCAGTCAACACGAATGGGAATCTTCAAGTCCAAGATAGAAAAGTCCAAGGGTGTCAAGTTTGCTGTATGAGCCCTTAAACCTACAATTATCAACAAGTCTGACATTCTTAGAATTACGATGCTCTCTATCAATGGTCGATACAGAATCGCTCCGAATTCTGGAGCAATGTGTGGGAAGAACTTCCTCTGATTCACGAAGGACAATATACAAGCGTCATCGACGAATCAGCACCCATTCAAAGCAACCCAGACTGGTTCCCCGGTGTACGGATAAACTTTGCAGAGAATGTCTTGTTCAGTACGCAGAGCTACACAGATGCAAAGGCCGGTGTGCGATCCATAGTCGGAAAGGAAGATTCCAAAATTGCCGTGCACGAAGTTGTCGAAAGCAACCTCCAGCCACCCAAGGATTACACATGGGGCGAACTCAGACAACAGGTTGGACTTTTTACCCAAGCACTCAAAGCCGCCGGGGTAAAACGTGGGGACCGAGTTGCCGTTGTGACTGGCAATAACATCAATTGCTTGCTACTATTTCTTGCGACGACTTCTCTGGGAGCGTTAGTGTCGACTACCTCATCGGATACAGGCATAAAGGGTATCTTGGATCGTTTGACGCAGATCAAGCCGATATTGGTTTTCATGGACGACGCAGCCGTCTACAAGGGCGAGATAGTGGATCTTCGTGGTAAGATGACTGAAGTCGTTAATGGAATCAACGGGACTTCCGAATTCAAAGGGGCTATTGCATTGCCCAGATTACGCGGTCAACCCAGAGATGTCACAGCTATGCCACGTACTCAAACCTTGAAGGATTTTCTGTCGAAAGCACCTTCCGACAAATTGGAATTTGTTCGAGTGGGCTTTCGTGACCCGTTCTTGATTGTGTACTCTTCCGGCACCACGGGTCAACCTAAATGCATTGTCCACTCCACAGGAGGGGTGTTGATCAACCTGGCCAAGGAGTCAATACTGCATCGAGACATGAACCCGAACAGCGTGATGCTGCAGTATACAACAACCGGTTGGATCATGTATTTGACTTCAGTGGCGTCTCTACTCACCGGATCGAAGATCGTCTTATATGATGGAAGCCCTTTTGCGCCAGATGCCGGTTTTCTCATCCGCCTTGCTGCAGAACAAAGGTGAATACGTCCTAGCACTTCCTTCGTTAAATTCTATTGACAATTCAACAGGGTAACACACTTTGGCATCTCGCCTCGCTATCTACAAGAACTGCGCAAGCAAAAAATCCAGCCCCGCAAAATCGCCGATCTGAGCAATCTATACATTGTTTCGAGCACTGGCATGGTGCTGGCAGATTCATTATTTGAGTGGTTCTACGATGAAGGATTTCCAGCTCACGCGCACCTCGGAAACATCTCCGGGGGAACTGATATTGCAGCTTGTTTCGCAATGGATAATCCACTTAGCCCATTGTATGTTGGTGGATGTCAAGGCGGAGGATTGGGTGTTCCCATTGCAGTTTACGGTCAAGTAGATGAAGGGTTGGAGGGTGTTGATGGGAAAGCTCTCCCGGATGGTGAATCTGGTGAATTGGTTGCTACGGCTGCATTTCCCAGTACGCCTGTAACGTTTTGGGGTGAGGACGGGCCGAAGAAGTATTTCAACGCTTATTATGCCAGATTTAACAGTAAGCTTGCACTCCAACCTCATTTACCGGGTAGCTAATCATTGAGCAGACGTATGGACACACGGAGATTTCATCACCATCCACCCCGCCACCAAACAAGTAATATTCTCCGGCCGATCAGACGGTGTCCTCAATCCATCCGGCATCCGCTTCGGCTCAGCAGAAATATACAACGTTCTCGAGACACAATTCGCCGCCGAAGTTATGGAGTCAGTCTGCGTGGGACAGCGACGACCACAAGATCTCGATGAATCAGTCTTTCTCTTCATCCAGATGCAGCCAGGGCGGAAATTCACCGAGGCCCTTGTCCATAGAATCCGAGACGCAATCCGCAAATCACTAAGTCCGCGACATGTGCCCAAGTATATCTTTGAGACACCTGGAATTCCGGTACTTCCCCTATTCCACTTGAAGGCGTAGTCAGTTGCTAACATGTGTAGGCCACTATCACCGGCAAAAAGGTCGAACTTCCTGTCAAACACATTGTCTCAGGCAAACGAATCAAACCATCAGGCACACTGGCCAATCCTCAAAGTCTGGATTTCTACTATCAATTCGCCGAAGTAGAGAAACTGGACAAGGTGCGAGCCAAATTGTAGTCAGACCGTAAGAGTTGATTGGGTATTTCGGGTGCATAGCCATGTATTTACAATAGACAGAAACACAATCAATGAAATCTATGAATATAATGACCCGATCAATCAAAACTCCAACATCATCCCCAACGAATGCGGCGCCGTATACACAAATCCATTTCTCTCATACAATTTCCTCCCTGGCGCATCCGCGAGTAAATTGACATACGGCTTCGGACCGCCCGATTCCAATACACCAGCCACCACAGGCGACGATCTGATCTTCTCAATGAGCGCTTTGAGCACGTAATCGCCCAACCCCTTTCGTTGATGGGTTGGCGAAACAGCCATATCGGCGATGACAAAGTACCAGCCTCCGTCACCGATTATGCGGCCCATGGCGACGATTTCAGATTCTTCGCTGGCAGGCGCAGGCGTAGTTGTTTCAGTTTGCTGATTTGTTGATGTTGAAGAAGAAGGAGGAGTATATTTGATCATACAGCCATACCAACTCCCGCTCGGAACAGCTTGGGCCTGCGATAGAGCACGAACTGATAAACCCGCGGATTTGCGGAGATTGCAATACGTCTCGGCGGGGGGGTAGCCTTCGTGCAGACTGTAGCCGGGAGGGAGTTGTCGTGCCATTTTTTAGTCTATTTCGTGATATTTTCACCTCGCAAGTTTGGAAAGAATGGGGAAAATCCTTGACCGCTGGTTCTTTGGAATGAGTCATATGCAAAATGTCGACGCTTTATATGCAGTCTACTGGTGGGCATAGATGCCTAGAATCCTACTCCGTAGCGTCGGAATGACCAGGGAAATCCGATGAGAGCGGAGTGCCTATGTCAGTATGTCTAGCTCTATTTGCTTTTACCTATTTCTGATTCGATCTAATCTTCAGACTGTAACATGCTTATCAAGATGTTCATTTCCCTTTTGATTCCTTTCCAGTATGAGCTAGATGGTAAACAATCATTTCGATTCGGGGCACGTGCAACGGTAAACCCTAATCTGATCGATCCATGCCAAACCATACCAGTCGACGCGATTGAGATCTACATCCTCAATCGATATGACAAGTCTAATTTTATGACTCATTCGTATTCCAATTTCCAGTCCATAACTACGTATCCCCATTGGTACCCCGACCTCTCGCTCTCAGAAGCTAAGGACGTCTAGCCGCCAACGACTCCGCATTTGATAGTAAGCAAAGTCGGAGTTCGGTGTGCCAAAGTGGAGATGAAAAATATCGTCCGCTTTTTCCTTTTATAAGCAAGTGGGTCTAGACTTCTTTTCTTTATCTTTCATTTCTACATGTTATATGTTATTCAATGATCAATTAGGTGTTTGGATGGTACAATCACTTTAGCTCTTAATGAATTCTAGAATTCTAGATTTGAGGGAAGTGCACTACGTCGGATACTTAGGTATAACTACATCGGTGTGGCTGGCTCGGTGCGGCCAAAAACTCAGTCTTGGAAGATCTTGCTGGAACTTGATTCCAGAACAAAACAACGTTCTATAAACGCATCTCTTTCATAGAATCAACCCACTCTCAAGGAGGTGAGACTCAGAATGGCCTCATCTGAATCACCTCAAAATGAGTCATCCGCAAAGCGGGACACGGCCATAACCATGCACGAAACATCACCACCAGCAAACCAAATACACAAGACAACGTCCAACAGACTTGATACACCAAACATAACAATGGACGACATCCAACTCGCCCATCTAACCTCCACCGTCTCCGGCGCAGCCGCCGCCGCAGCAGCAACCACCACCCAAGAAGCATACAAACCCGCGCCCTCAGGCGACGACACCGACCCTTCAGACGACACAACACCCAAAGCCCGGCTCCGAGTGGCCGCTACCTTACTGGCTCTAGGTCTCGCCCTCTTCGTAGCGGCCCTAGACCAAACCATCGTAGCCACCATCATCCCCACCGTCGTCTCAGACCTCCACTCCGCAGCAGGGTACGTCTGGATCGGGGGCGCCTATTTGCTTGCCAACGCCGCCGCGGCAAACATCTGGGCTAATTTATCTGATATCTGGGGCCGGAAAATCATGATTCTAACCGCCACGGCCGTGTTTCTGGGTTCGTCAATCATCTGCGCTGAGTCGGTGGATATGACCATGATGATCGTCGGACGCTCAATTCAGGGAATCGCTGGCGCCGGATTATTGCAGATGGTCACCATCACCGTTTCGGATCTGTTTAGCGTCAGACATCGGAGTTTGTACTTTGGGATACTGGAATGTATCTGGGCTATTGCGGGTGCCGTGGGACCGTTGATGGGCGGCGCGTTCACGGAGACGATTTCCTGGAGATGGGTATACTGGATCAATTTACCCGTCAGCGGCACGGCTTTTGTGTTATTGTTCTTCTTTCTGGATGTGCATAACCCGCGCACACCGTTTTGGGATGGAATCAAAGCTGTTGATTGGTTTGGGAGTCTGTCAATCCTCGCATTGACGCTCATGCTATTGCTAGGCCTGAATTTCGGCGGCGACGCATTCGCCTGGAACTCGCCGCAGGTTATCTGTCTGATTGTGTTTGGGTGTCTAATGTCCCTCGTATTCATCTACTGCGAGAAACGACTCGCAAAATACCCGCTCATGCCCATGCACATATTCCGCGAAAAGTCGAATATTGCCTGTTTCGTGGTCACGTTTTGTCAGGGTATGGTCTATCTCGGTGGGGAGTATTACTTGCCTCTGTACTTCCAGTCTGCAAAGGACGCCTCACCCCTTAGGTCTGGTATTTTGGTGCTTCCGATCGTGTTAACAGAATCGGTCATGAGCGGTGTCACGGGTGTTCTGATTCATCAGACTGGTCGGTTTTTGGAAATCATCATCTTTGGCGCTGTGCTTTGCGTGGTTGGGACGGGGATGTATATTGATCTCAAGACGGATACGTCCCTCGTCAAGATTATCATGTATCAGATCGTGACTGGCCTGGGGACGGGGTGCCTGTTCTCCTCGCCCATCATCGCGTTACAGGTTAATGTCAGCCAGGCCGATACAGCCAGCGCAACTGCAACGCTAGGATTTATACGCAACATGGCGACGGCTGTGAGTATTGTGTTGGGCGGAGTTATATTCCAGAACAGCATGAACCTACAAAAACCGACCCTGAGAGCAGCGGGGTTATCAGCCAACCAAACAGAATTATTTGCCGGTGAGAGTGCGTCGGCAAGCGTGTTTCTATTGGATAGTGTGATCTCAGACCCCGTGCAGAGACGTGTGGTCAGGGATGCCTGGTCGTGGAGTATACGCAACATCTGGATACTGTATACCTGCGTCGCTGGCGTAGGGGTTGTGGCGAGTTTGTTTATACGGAATGTGCATTTGAGTCAGCATGAGGATCATGTTGAGACCAAGACGGGGATTGGGGAGAAGGCTACGCGGAGGAATAGTCATGAAGAATAATTTACGGGTGGAAAAGTTGAATGTCAATTATTTCAATTCAGACCAGACTACTGTAGCCGGTATCTGTAACATACAAACAATACAAATCTCTTTCTCGTAAGTCAGAGAGATCAACAAACATCCCCTTCTTGGGTGGCAGCAGCTTATTTGTTGTTCTTGATAGCAGCCTCCAAAGCAGGCGGGTTCACGCCCACCACCTCAGTAATCTTCTGTCCGTTCTTGAAGAACAAGAAAGTAGGCATGGCGCGAATGCCGAGTTCCTGCGCGACGTCGGGGCTCTCGTCGACGTCAAACTTGACAAAATCGACGTCGGTGTGCTCCTCGCTCCAGGCGTGGACTTTGGGGGCAATGGCTTTGCAGGGGCCGCACCATTCGGCGAAGGCGTCGACGACGACGAGTTTGTCGCTTTTGAGGGCGTCGTCGAATTCAGACTTGCTACAGAAATTGTTAGTATTTTTTCTCTCTCTCTGTCAACGGGTTGGGGTTGGAAGGGGGACGGACTTGGCGAGCTGCTTAACACCCATTGTGACTGGCGAAGAGTGGAATCTGGTCAAAGACGATGATGTAAATGTTCGGCGAGCAGAGGCTGACGATGCGATGCGAGCGGTACGAGCAGAAGTCGTCAATAAAGATGCTAGACTGGCAGTGTTCTTGTTAATTGAAGATCTTGTTTGGCGATGTTAAAGTGAGACGGAAGAATCGAGAGAGGGGCTGAGGTTATGCGGTTATATAGTTGTAGGGCCGGGGAGGGGCAAATACTGCCGTGACGTGACGTTCTATTAGTCAGAGCGAACTCTGCGCGGCCGAGGCGGATAAAACCTGCGACTCTCCTGCCAATAGGATGCGCCTCGAAACGTCGGGATACTTCTTGAATGGCAGATGAACGGATGGAAGGATACAGATGTGATGCTTAATGTAGTTGTCCTACCTCATTTTGTTTCTGTCTTGAGTCAATGAGCCAATTGACTGTAGGGGTTGACTGTGACTACAGTGGATGCAACTAGAATACCCCATGGAACAATCAGTATGCATTACCAATCTCAAGATAGATCGCTTACTCCGTACACTTGGCTATGCTTAGCGATCAAGGATAATAATGGTGTACAAAGTAGTGGCAGTGCTGATAATACGTATCATAACATAGTAGAGCAACTCCATGCTGTAATCTGACGGAAGGCGGCGAGGCAAATGGCGTGCTCGGCGCTCGCCTGACTAAGCGCTGCTTATCAATCTTGGCAATCTAGACTGCTGCCACGCTAGCCCGATCGGGAAGCGCTAGTTCAGATTGATAATCCATATGCACATACTATATACACATCATGTTGTAAATACTTGGATTGCAGATTGATCATTCTACATGAACAAGACAAGATAGAGTCATGGAATAACATTGGGGCATACATGGGGTATCTGATACAACAACTCTCAAGACAACTAGATAAAACATCATTCAAAATACATAGATCATTCGAGTCTGCCAGTCGGTTGTCGGTCATCGGTACGTCGGTGCAAGAGAACAGTTCGAATTGCCAGGTCGAGTTGGTGATTGTGTATGAAAGTTTTGTTGGTATAAAATAGATGTGGTCGTGATTTGATGCTTTTGTTGTTTTCACGTTTTTTTCATTGCTTTTATCGAGTTTTCCATTATTTTTTTTTTGTTGCTTTTGCTGAGGGATTTTCACTTTTTTTTTCTCCGGCGCATCAAATCACTTTTTCGTTTTCAATTTTTTTTTTCGGTTTTGTCTCATATTGTTTCATCGTATGGTGGTAGGTAAAGAGCGTAGTGCGACCTTCGATTCGACTGTTCTCTCGTTCGACGTATCCGACAAACCTAAACATAACCAAACATCTACTCTCTCGAGTCACCAGACGCGCGAGGTGGAATATCAAGCAATTTAGCACTTCCAGCACTGATTTGACGGGCATGTTTGTGCTCGCGACCGTAGTCAACGCTTGTTGCCCGGCTAATCTCCGCCTCTTGGCTAACTTGGCTAACTTGGCTAACAGGACTGATAGGACTTGTTTCCTCGTCCATTGAAGCAGTGTCCAACATGGCGACATCGCCGAATATCACTTCTTTCGACATTGCACGACCACGTCCAGACTCGCGACGGACCACTGTTGGTCTCCGCTCAAGTCCTTGGTGCCAGGTTTCCATGCCGTCGTTGGACGACCGTCGGCTATCTTCGCTCTCACCTTCGGCGATATCCAATCCGATAGCTGTGCTGCTTGGTCGTCGCATACCAGCGACCGAATTGGACATTTGCTCTGGAGATACTTCGGCTAGTCGGTTAAGGTACTCGTCATTGGCAACGTCGTCCTCGTTTTCTTCAGCCTCGTCATATTTATCAAGCTTATTCATTCCGCCACTGTTGCGCCAGGATGTAAAGTTGGGGTTCTTTTGCGAGATGCGTCGTAGATAATTGCCTGACATCCATGATCCTTCCGAGTCAATCGACGCCAAAGACTGTGAAAGCGCGCCGCTCTTCTCATCCCACGACATTGGACGGCTCGGCTCTTCGTTTCCGTATTTATAGTCGTCACCTTCGGTAAACGACTGGCGAGGACTAGGTTCGGCAGAGTTCAAATGATCGACCGGAATATCATGGACCGTTTCAAGAGGCACCGGTAGTGGAGACTGCATGCGGGAGTCGGGAGGGGAGATGGGATAATTATCAATATGTTCAACAAATTTGGACTGGGAGCGGAACGTGCCAGCACGTCGGAAGTTTCGCTCTGGTATGGGGATGGGCATGGAGGGACCGGCGCCTGGCTGTGCCTTCATGAATGAATCTCGGGACGTGTTCGAAAACTCCGAAGGGGGCGCATCAACCTCTCTCGATCGTCTCTTTCGCAAACTGTTCCTCCTGAAGAACGCTATCCAAGACGACATGCGTCTACTGCTGGTGTCTGAAAGGCGCTTTTCAGAGTTCTCCGTGCGCGAAAGGTCTGAAATCGATTCTTGGGCTATACTGCTCATGTGAGCTGAGCTGGTATTGGCAACAGCCTGGAACAACGGTGATCGATGTCTTGAAACGTCTTCTTCCGACATTGCATTCACATCGTGACCCTGTTTGCCAGCACGAATCGACCGATCATCGATATTGCCAATAACATGTGCTGATATATCAGAAAAGCGCTTTTCGCGTTGCTGGCTATTGTTGGAAGGCTCCCGTAACCACGAGCCTGGTTGATCCGGCGAAAAGATGCTCTCTTCTGTTTGTTGTGTTCGTTCTTCGTCCATTGCACTCTCTGGACGAATTTGTCGAGACGATGTAGCCGGAGAGGGAGTCTTGTCTCGGCCACGTAAATCATCACTATCAATTTCTTCAACTTTGTTTGCCGCATGCTGAGACTGGTGTTGTTCGCGTTCGAGTCTGCGTTGTAACCGACGCTGTCTTCTTTCTTGATCTTCCAATCGCTTCTTTTCTCTTCGTCGGCGATCCCGCTCCAACAACTCCCTCAAAGCAGAAGCGTCCAAATCATCAGCAAGCTCGGCGACTCTCTTTTGTGATTTCCAATCCTCTTCGTCACCTAGATTGATTTCCTTGCGCATCGAGTTCGATGAGGGATTGGTGCTTCGCGGAGGAAGGTGTTTGTTGTGATTTTCCGAATATCGAAGAACAGGTCGGGGGGTCAAAACAGCGAAAGCATTGACTTTGTACGTAAATAAATCGGAGGCGTCCGACAAAGATGACTGAGAGCCCATCGGCAGACTCTGGTTCGACGTATGGTGGTCGCCATTACGACTGTGAACGCTAGGCCCGCGACGAACATCTGCCGCATGGTAGCCCCAAGCGTTGGCGAGTCGAGGATTACCTGAAGGGGGCGACGAACTCAAAGCTTTTATTTCCCGCTCGCGTTGAAGTTCTCGCGCAGAACGCTTGCTCAGTTTCTTTTTCAAAGTATTCCCCTTGCCGGCAGATTCCCGCTTTTGTAGCGTTGGCGTGGCACGAGCGACGGCAAAATTGTCCTGGCCAATACTTGAAAGCGATGTGTGATTGTCGTCTAGGGTATAGGCAAAGGTGGATGTCAGGCCAACGGCTTCGCCTGCACCAGCACGAGGAGAAGACTGATGACGCAAGGACGCAGAACTTCGATGCTTTTCACGTTTCGATCGCTTCCGAGACGGTTTCCTACCCACGAGCGCACGTTCAGCAGCAGCAGCAGACTTGTCGGCGGCGTCTTCAAAAGATAATCTTCGGTCGGCGGCGTCGGAGGCCTTCATCTGACTCCTGGGCCGCTTGCCCTTGCGACCGAAGGGCCATAATGCCATGGCCGCAGCCTAAGAATCACTTGAGGTAATTGTTGCCAGTTTGTAAAGCCAGGAGGAATCGGTTAATGATATAGTTGATAAATCGGTACAGATCACAGGACTCGGATGGACCCGTGAGTTGTGGCTGAACCTTGCAAGTAGCGGAGCTGGTGGCGGTCAGACAGTGCGACAGGCGCCCAGATCACGGTCAATGACAGAACGGCGAAGTAAATTCATGAGTGTTGTATGCGTCGTCTTTCAAGGTATAGAAAAAGACAATGGTCGAAAGAAATAGTGTGTATGACTGAAAATGAGGAAGATGTGGAGAGAAGGTAGAAAGGCACAAATGAATCTCGACCAGAGGAAAGAGACGCAGGCTAGCTGCCTGAGGCTTTGGGCCGGACTGCGTGGCAATTACCCGGCCACTAAGCACACACTACACGACGCTAAACGACGCTAAAAAAGACTAGCCGTAATTTATTACGCTGTTGTGACCTGTCCCATGGAACCGCGCGTTCTGGACTGTTCTTATTCTTGAAGTCGAAAAAGCAATGCCAACAACCCCTTAAGGTGTCGAAGTGTGTATTTGACTGTATGAAAATACGTTTTTCTTTGTGCGCTGCAGCTGCTCCGTACGACTTGTACCCTGCATCCTGTAAATGTGTACTGTACGGTATGACGGTATTAGCCGACTAGCACAGCCGCCAACGGTGATCTTTAATTTAGCATCACTAAATGAGACATACGTCACTGCTGTCTAGTACTTCGAGTGCGATACTCCGTACTAACGGAAAGAAAAATGGCTTCATTTGACATTCGATAGAGTTTCCAGATATTGGTACATGTCACGAGGGTCGCAGAAATGTGGAATCTTTCAAAGTTAAGCATTAAAGGCTGAAGCATAAATAAGCATGGCGGGCAAGCCAATCACCAGCCCGTATTATCTTTCCCTTTGTTCTGTCACATTTGTGACCCATCATTATGATCCAGATTCAAAAATCGATGAACTGCACTATTAACGAGACTGCGATTCAAGAGGGCAATTGTGGAAATTGTCCGGTTGTTTTGTTGTGTAGTAGCCCCATTGTTAGAGAGTCAGTTAATCAGAGACATCTATTTTGCGGACTGAGACATTCTAACTGCGTTCCGACTTCAGGCTTTCCATGTATATTACTGCCAGTCCGAGGCTCCGGCTTCAAATGTTTCCAGTCAAATCAGCTCGACGGAAAAATCATGCATGCTACAAATCAATGCTGATAACAAATGCAGTATCCTTCCAGTGAAACGGACAGGTGGCAGACGTGGAACAACGGAGTGCGGCGGTTTGCTCGACGTGCGTACTGCCAGATGTTTCACTGTTGCTGGCCAGCTGAGACATTCCAGCCGACCTGCAGTAGTCTGCTCGGTGTGCCCACGGCTGTAACCGGTTCCTGCGTTTGGCAGAGGCAACTGGTGTAATAATTAATGGGCCATCGGGGCTGTATGCTCAGCAGTGTTAACCAGCAGTGAAACCCCTCGGCAGTCTGAGATGACTTTGGCTGATAAGAGTCTGGTGCCCGCAATAGGCAACTGCTTTGTGGGTGATCGTTAACCCCGCCGAAAAACATCATTTCTTCGGCCCACCATCTTCCAACCTCTACACACAACCACAATGAAAGATATACTCTATACACTTTAATGTTTAATACAATGAACCTGTCATTCGACAATATATGATCCCCACACAGACCTTAACTTCAAAGCTCATACAAAATGTCCGCCATCAACCCCGCAACAGGGGAACCGCTCCCCGCAGACGCCCTTCAGCGAGTCCTCTTCGTCACTCCCCTCGTCCACGTCTACTCAGTCCCTCCTCTGACTTCAATGAAAGGCTACTCAGCAGCCGAATGGACCGTCCCGAACTCTCAAACAGGACAAACCCGGCAAATTTTCTCCGCTCGTCTACGCATTCTGGAGACCGCCATTCACGATAAAGTGAGCGCCGATATCTTACTAGAAGATCCTCAGAATGGGAGTTTATTTGCTGCTGCGCCGTTGACGGATGCGAATTCGGTAGATTATGTGACTGATTCGTCGCGGTTCTTTGTCCTGCGTGTTGTCGGTGAAGGGAGAAAAGCGTTGTTAGGCATTGGATTCGAGGAACGGAGTGATGCGTTCGACTTTGGCGTTGCGTTGCAGGAAGCGAAGAAGATATTGGGTATACGGGACGCAAACTTGACGGAGCAGCAGAAGCCGACACAATCGTCATGGTCTGGAAATAATACAACCTCGTCTTCCTCATTATCCGAGGATAACTCCGCTACTACAACCCCCAAAGATTATAGCCTAAAACCCGGTCAAACAATAAGTATCAACAGTTCCCGAAGACGCCCAGCGCCGCCCTCGACGACTTCCCACCTAGAATCCGCAAAAGATGAAGAGCAGGCTCTCTTCTCTATCCCACCACCTCCACCACCGGGTGCAGCCACCTCTTTCATAAACACAACAACCACCACAGATCAGACTGGTCGACGAAAACGACCTACGTCAGCGATTATAGCGGCAGATAATAAACCGTTTCTCGGCTTTGATGATTCTGCTACCTTTGATTGAGCAAATCAGAGACCGAAGAAAGAAAGTCTGATAGAATGGCTGGCTCCATTGGCTTCCACGTGTTTAGTTTGAGGACTAGACGGAATATAATATACTAATTCGCTGCTAGTATTTTGCGTATCGCGGATGCATACTATGATCAGAAAAATGCAGATGGTTATGCAGATAGAAAGCCCGTAAATGATAAACCTTAACACCGTGTTATCGCATGGATGTGGTGACATATCGCCAGCGAATATAGCCACCTCATCCATAAGATGCAAACCAACAACCCAGACGCATCTCGTAACTCATTTTAGCGTAATATAAACTGGAACGTCTAACGGCGTACTCCCAAATCAGTACTCCGAGCTAAGAAGCAGACGCAGCAACAGTAGAAAGCGACTTCTTCCTCAACCTCCTCGGCTCCCTCCTCTCCAGCGTACGATACTTCTGACTCGGCCTTCGACTCAACAAAAACTTCTTAAGCGAAGACCACGACTCATGTCCCGACGACGAATATCTATTCTCGCTCTCGCCGGTTCCGGCGGCGCCAGTATATGAATACCCCGATTCGTTGTTGATCAAGAGGCTTGAGGAGCGGTGGGATGTTCGGGATGTGAATATTGTTACTGTTTCAGCGTCCATAGTTCTTTTGTCTTTTGGCGGGTTTCGGGATAGCGTTAGAAAGTCTTAGTTGGATATGGTGATGGAGTGCAGAGGACGATGTGATACGTGTCTCGACTTGCAAGGGTGCGTGTATGTCTTGGTTCAGATGAGTGGTGCCAGCGAAGCTGATAAACGGTATTTATCAATATTCGTCGTTTGACTCTAACTTTTGACTTTGATGTATCGATATATTGTTTTTTGGTTTAAAGTACGGTCGCACACAGACTTGCACAATATCCACGGAAGAAATTTGAAGAATCAAAGAGTCTAAGACTGCTAAACTGCTTATCTAAAAAATGAAGCTCGATTGGTCAGTGGTCACTGGATCTCAACAAACCCATTCCTCCGGGTTTCAACCAACCAACCACTCTCATTCATTGCTCACGAGTCAGGCACGGATGTCAGCGGATCTACATGGATGTAACTTCACCCTATCACCGTGTCTATATCTACAATTTGAGAGCAAGATGGCGAAAAAGTGCAAAGATGCATGTCCGATAGTCGGCTGAGAATGCGGGGAATCAATATCCGTTATCTGTTATCGTCCTGGATATTTCACCGCTAGCCTTGGACAAGGAGGGAACGATTTTCATAAAAAGTCACATATTGGTCTATATATCTAGAAGAAAATATCTACAGAAGAATCAATCGACCCTGACGACAATCTTCGTCGCACTAACCCCAGCCTTGACAATATTCAAAGCCTCCTGCGCCGCTCCAATCCCGCCTTCTACAACCTGCACCTTTGGTGCGGGGACAATCCTCTTTTCTTCGATTGCTTTAGGCAAGTACTCATTGAACATCCATCTGCCCATCTCAATATGATGCACAAACGCGAATGCGGCTGCCGTCATCGAAATGTCAACGCCAGCAGGTTTCTCGTCGTCCGCAGGCCAGGGTCCAACTAGCGCTAGCTTACTGTCCAGGCCACCGGACTCAAGTAGAGTCTGAGCAGAAAGTAGCGAACTGCTTCCTTCACTGATCGAATCAAATCCGAGTCGAAGAGGCGTGCCAGCCTCCTTCGCGAGCTGAGCTAGTTTCGAGACAACCTCCGGATCACGATAGTCGAGGACCGCATATGCGCCGAGAGACTTTATATATTGGTGATTTTGAGGGCTAGCAGTCGCAAAGACCTTGAACCCAAGCACCTTCGCCAACTGCACAGCCGCCGACCCCGTAGACGACGATGCGCCCCAAACCAACATCCCAGGCTGCTGTGCCTCTTTAGACGGGGAAGGGACAGGAAGCGCAATCCCAAGCCTTTCAAAATATGCAACAGCAACAGTCGCAAATGCCATCGGAAACGTAGCCCCTTCTTCATAAGACAACCACTCAGGAATCCTCATCGTGGCACTCTCCTGTAAAAGCGTATATGTCTGCCAAGCTCCATGCTCCAATTTATTATTTGCAATCACAAGCGCGAACCCCGCGACGCGATCGCCGACTTTGGATTTTGTGACCCCAGACCCAACAGCGGAGACGATGCCGCAGACATCGCTGCCCAGCACGATAGGGAAATCCTTGAGATGGGTGGGGAAGTCGCGGATTTTGTAGTCTGCCGGGTTGGCGGCGATGGCATGGTTGCGGATTAGGAGTTCGTTTTCGCCGGGGGAGGGGATGGGTAGGGTAAGGAGCTTGAGACTGGTGCCGACTGATTCGAGGACGGCGGCGAGGTTTTCTGTTGACATCTTCAGTAGGTATCTAGTAGGTAAGATAATATAATGTAGAAGAATTTACTGGTGTCTTCAGCTTCGACCTGGATAAAATAGGTGTTCTAGAGTCGTGCTTTTATACATGTGCATCTGTATCTGAAAAGGCTCTGAATACGTCTCTTCCAGATAGGAAATAAGTAGTCGGCTAGTCAGTTAGCAGCTATGAGCGATTAATGTACTCGGGCGTAGAATGTTTTAGTTGCCTGGAAGTCTAGAACTGCGAGTTGTCACATGGCAAGTTGGATAGATCGTCTATGTCGGATTGACCATGATAGAACGGCAATTAAATGTCTCATTCGGCGTCATTCCGGAGGTGCGGGCTGTCCCGAACCGAGCTTTGGTATTGGTTATTCTTTGCTATGTACATATTCCATTGGAATGGTGCATTGAGTTTTGAGATATCGTGACAAGGCTGTGGATGCATAATCGCGAACTAGACGGTATGACAAGATCACGGGGTGGGTTCCATCGGTACACTCGGCGAGTCTAGTCATGATGATAGCTCTGACGAGGCCTTAATTGTAGCAGATGATGAATGCGTGCCCAATCACTCGCCGAAAAAACTATCGAATGGGGCATGAATGCATTTGAAAGCATCAGCAATGACTGATCCGCGGTCCCGGCCGATTCAACTATCGAACGGCCAGCCCAGTCTATTTTCGGGTATCCTGCCGATATTCATTTCGAGATGACTTGTTAGAAGGCCGCTCAGAACCAGATCTTGATCAATTCTTCACTGACTGCACTCGGCGTGAGCACACCACCTTCTGTAATCAACGCCGTGATAAGATGTGGTGGGGTATAATCGACTGCATCTCGGCGCAGGGTATTGCTATCAGGTTTGTCTGCTGGCGCACCATTCAAAAGGGCAGCCATGTGCTCGGCTTTTTCTTCCGACGACACTGCAGCTTCCGAAGGTGTTCCCTTGGCTTCTGTCCTAGAACGGCTAACTTCTTCTGCTGCCACATCTTCTTCCGTTTTGAAGTTGATCACATGCTGCTCAATTGGAAGGTCGTACTGCCCAAGTGGGTATAGACGGACGAACTTGTGGCTCTCGGCAACGACATAGAATGGCTTGCCCATAGCTTTTGCCAGCAACCCAATCTGATAAGTTCCCATACGGGAGACAATACCGCCATTCTCCACGACGCCTTCCGCACCGACAATCACAGTGTCCACCTTGCCAAGTGAGTAAGCGACTGCAGACTCGGGTATTGTAGCAACAGGCACCCCTCGCGCTCTGAGTGCGCGAACAGTCTCTAGACCTTCCGGTTCGACCGAGAGATTATCCGCGTCGTTGATGCCGTACAACACATAAATAACCCTAAACCGGACCGCGGACGGTCCATTCTTTTCATCGGCCGCCTTTTGCAGCAGCGCTGACACTACCCTAGAGCCACCGTTTGTCAAAATAGTACTTCCGTCACGGACGAATCCTTTTCCAAACGCGGCAACGTTGTTCCGACTCTCTTTAGCTCGCTTGATGAAAAGTCGTCCGTTTGACAGTAAATGTGCCCTGATAGCGTTGAAATCTCCCGCAGGTCCTAACTGACCGGGGCGTTGTAGCGTTGTGATGAGATATCGTTGAAACAGATCTGTACCAGCGGAGAGGGCAATAGGATTTGCGATGGCATTTTTCAAGATAGCGGTGTGTTTCGCTAGAAGATCGAGGGTTTCTGAGATTGTGGACGACGGTGAATGTGTAAGGAGAAGGACTAGAGCTTCAATAGCCGCTATGGGCATGGTAATATCAGGGTCGGATTTGAGGAGATCATTGTATGTCGACACGATGCTATGTTCCTTGTTAGTATGACGACGCGACAAGAGACTTGAGCTGGTGCAACATACTCGAACGGGGCAGATTCTGGAGCCATATATTCAGCGAGAGTGTTCTTGTCTAATTATTGAAGTGTCCTGTATGAAATAAGCAATAAGACCTCATGGAGCTTTGTGAAAGACCAAAAAATCCAAGAGTTTCCCGTGCGAGTCATACAAATGTTTGCACTGTTTGTCCGCCAGCCCCTCAGCACATGTCAGAATCCCGCACTAAACCTTTTTCGGCGTTGCAACTTGCGGGTGTAAACAAAACAACGACTGAACTTTCTGCCATCAACAACTCCGATACAACTTGTCAATTCGGACCGCCAAACTCATAGTCAACTGCTTTGCAAAGATAGAACTACTCGGAAATGGCATACAATAATAGGGCTAGCCAGCAATTCTATGGCAGCCAACAACAGCAACAGAGTCGGGGCCGCAAGAAGGAAGATGATAGCGATGCTTTGATGCGCTTGGTACGATTGCCATATATCACAAATCCCGCAGCTACCACGCGCTGACAATTGGAATAGCCAGACAAGGAAATTGCCGGATGTATAAACGACATAGGTGTACCGTTTACGGCAGCAGATCTTCTCAAACCCAATCCGCAACAGATCCAAATGGTGCTAGAATGGTTCGCCGAACTGCTGATGAATACCACGAGAGAAACGATCGACCCCGCAATGCGCGCCGCCGCTCAGGATATCTGCGGTGACTATCCGGACATCGTGCCTAATGAGACCCGTAACCTGATGGGATTCTTCCTCAACCTTCGACGGCTTATGATTGAGGTATGCTAGAGCAGCAGCCTTAGATGAGATATATGACTGACATTGAATAGTGCGGTGTAAACGACTTTACATTCTCCGACCTTACGCGACCGACCCATGACCGACTTGTGAAGATATTCTCTTATTTGATCAACTTTGTCCGATTCCGAGAATCGCAAACCGCAGTAATCGACGAACACTTCAACAAAGCCGAGCGCACCAAAGCGCGTATCGAAACGCTCTACGCAGAAAATCAAGAGATCGAAGAACGAGTGAATGAAATGCGCGCCAACCAAAAGGCTCTCGAAGCCCAGGTCAAAGAAAAGACAGCGCGCAATGATGCGCTGATAGGTGTATTATTAGCGCTGAACCGGAATCAGGAGAAAATCGCAGAAGAACTGGAAAGAGTGAAGACCGACAAGGCCAAGAAACAAGCTACGCTTGAAGAGAAGGTGGAAAAGGCGATCCGAACGCGTCGGGAGATTGAGAAACTTCGACCATACGTCCAACAGAGTTATGCAAGTTTACAGGCTTCGCTCACCGAGTTATCGGAGAGCTTAGCACGCGAGAAGGCACAAGTTGATACGATGGAACGGCGGCTCAGGGCACTACAAACATCTACCGATACATTCAACGTTGTCGCAAACGAGGTTCAAGCCTGCGTTAAGGTCCTTGAAGACATCTCCGTGGAACTACAGAAAGAGGAAGAAGAAGACGCGAGAGCAGCAAGGAACAAAGACGCCATTTCGGAACGAGGCAATAACGTACGTGAGGTGGCACAGACTGAGAAATTGCTGCAACGACAACTGGCGAGATGGAACGAAAGAATCGACACACTTCGCAAAAACAGCCAGGAGAAACAAGAGATTGCACAAGCTCGGATGGAAGAGCTCCGTAATACTCAGAGACAGCTGAGAGATGAGAGAGCCGAAAAGCAAAAGGCCATGGAAATCAAGAGGGTACGGATCGAACAGACAGAGAAGAAGGTATGAATATCACATTTGAAGATCTCACCCTTGATAGCCGACTGACTATGATTAGATGGCGGATTTGAAAGAGAACATCGAAAATGAAATCCACAGAGCACACGACGAGTACCTGAAGATGGAGTCGCATATCAAACTCTATATCACCGAGATGGAAAAGTGTCTATAATGTTTAGACCTATGAAGAAGTTATGAGACTGGAGTTCTGTTGGCTTGTTATGGTTACTACGGTTATACCCAGAGGCATTGTATTGTATGTTTGAATTTTGTGGAATCATCTAAGGTCCTCGTTTTGTCATTTTCGTCTTGTATGCATATGTCTTTTGAATCGATTATTCCTCAAACTTGAACCACCTTTGAGCGACTTGTCGGCCAGTAACATGTCTGCCAGACCACGACGACGATGCCCTTTCATTATCTGATCGAATTGTTCCACCATTCAGGAGAGGCACATGTAAATCCCATAATCTCGGACCATGATCGCGATCTCCAGGATTTACTGTATCATTGCATTCACATAACAGAATAATCGAGTCAGTCCGAACTGCTGTTTCCACGGCAAGAGCCAGTGTCTGTGATAGTCCTTGTGCCGAAAACTGAGTACTCATATAGTGCACAGCGAGGAAGTCTAGGATCGCTATCACCGGTTTCCCACGCCCTGCATCTTGCTTTTTAGGATCGGTGCGTAGCTGGAAAGTAAAAATATACACCCGCAAATGCGCAAGTGAAGGGCAGAATACTAGTTTGACTCTTTGTGAACTAGCAATGCTACCGATTGTCTTCGATAGTAAGGACTCCGCAGATGTCGGCCGTTTGATCGGAGACGGCTGATCAGCTTCTAGGAGCGGCGAGGGCTCATTTTCGGGGACTTGGTGATGATCATGTTTTTGGAGTTGTGTCTGTACACTGGCAATCAATTGCTCGAGAAATCTTTCGCGGGTTGAGCATATCACCAACGTTGTGGAGGCACTCGTCTTGTGTAATATCAGGTTGATGAAGTCTGCAATGGAAGCAATAGATAGAACTCGTGCGTCGACCATGAGACAGGATTTGGAGGCCGACTAAGTTGCGTTTGAAGCTCTTTAGAGCAGATTATGTTCTAGCATTATTTTTACTAGGAGTTGGCATGATAAAGTGCATCTGTCGTGGTGAGAGTTGTTGAAGTTGAAAATCGGCGGGAGCTGCCTGAGGCTTAAGCTCACGTATCCGATGACGCTAGAATCTCCCCGCCAAACATTCGCTCTCTCCAACTTCAGGCTTAATTCTCCCAGAACACCACCCCAGAGGTTAGGTCGTAGAGACCTTTCAGCTTTCTCTGGCCATCATGGAGACGATATCCAGGATTTCCTCCATGTTAGAGACTGGTGCGTCTTATGCTGGCTTTTCCCGGTTGATGCTAACCTCTCATTGTGTAGCTCGTGACCTCACACTCGAAGCAGCGCAATCTGCTGGCAGTAGTAGGAGTCTTCGCTCGCTGGAAACGCCGCGAACCCCATCATCCGCACAGATCAAAAAGTTGTTAGACAGTCGGAATGATCGAGAGATTTTGGACGGACTGCGCAAAGTCATTTCGGTATGGAAATGGTTACACCTCGATCATAACACTCGGCGGGACTTTTAGCGCTGACTTATTGTTAAATAGTTGATGTACCAGTCCGATACGTGCTTACAATACTTCTCCGCCGTCGTCAAAAATGCTGCCAGTTCTAATGTCGAAGTGAAAAAGCTTGTCTACATCTATCTCCTACACCATGCCGAAGCCGAGCCAGACCTCGCCCTGCTTTCGATCAATGCGATCCAAAAGTCCCTCACAGATACAAACCCGCAGGTCCGGGTGATGGCACTACGAACCATGTCCGGAATCAGAGTCCCCGTCATCAGCCAGATTGTCTCCCTTGCAATCAAACGTGGAGTCGGAGATATGAGCCCTCACGTCCGAAGAGCTGCTGCCTTGGCTATTCCGAAATGTTATCGACTTGATCCCAATACGATACCGCAACTTAGTGAATATCTGTTTACTTTGCTGGGTGATAATCAGTACTTTGTGGTTGGACCTGCTGTCTCGGCTTTCTTGGATGTATGTCCTGATCGGCTGGACTTGATACACAAACATTACCGGAGTCTGGTGAGGAAACTGGTCGATATGGATGAATGGAGTCAATCAGCCACGCTGCGTCTTTTGACGATATACGCCAGGAAATGCTTCCCCCGCAAAACGCAGAAGGTTAAGAAGAACGAAGTGAAGGGCTTCTATGACGATGATAACGACGGATCACATGAAGCGACCAATGGCGACACGGATGAAGAAGTCCCAGTGCTTGATCCTGATCTTGAGCTCTTTTTGCGTGCCTGCAGGCCTCTGTTGCAGAGCCGCACGTCCGCTATCATAGTGAGCATTGTTCGCTGTTTCCTCTATCTCGGCACGCAGGAATACCTTGAAAGTGCGATTGGGCCACTAGTCGCTCTTGTTCGCTGTCCGCAGGATATTCAATATGTTGCTCTATACAACATCGTCGCTGTGGCTTTTCAAGCGCCAAAACTGTTTGTCAAATATGCCTCTCACTTTCTTGTTCGCGCCGTCGACCCACCGCATATTTGGAGACTCAAGCTTGAGGTGCTTACGATACTCTTCCCTCACTTAGGAATGCATTATAGGGGTATCATACTCAGCGAACTCGAGCATTTTTCGCAATGGACAGATCCTGACCTGGTTCGGGAAAGTGTGCGCGCTATTGGTCGTTGTGCACAAACCGATTCCAAGACCTCGAGCTACTGCTTACGGTTGCTCTTATCCCGAATCTCCAGCATTGATGACAACGTCGTGTCAGAGTCACTGACAATTATCCGACATCTCATTCAGCAAAACCCAGATGCGCATAAACAAACTATAGTTCGTTTAGCAAGCTACCTTGAAACGACCTCAAATTCAGGAGCCAGAGCCTCAATCATCTGGCTTGTGGGAGAATACGCTGCTGCAGATTTAGAAAATAGCATTGCTCCGGATGTGCTGCGCATTCTTGCGAAGGGTTTCGCTGATGAGACTGAAGAAGTCAAGCAGCAGATTGTATTGTTGGCTGCGAAAGTCTATCTGCATCATCTACTTCAGAATCCACCTTCTGAAAAGTCGCCTCAGCCTGAGAAGAATGATCAAAACCAGGCCGATAGCCAAAGCGATAATGCATGGGCTGCGGGTGAGACTCGGAGTGGTTATGAGAATCCCACAAATGCAAGTGAAGCCGAGCAAGAAGGCGAACCGTCAGGCGACGACCGCATAACATTATTATGGAGATACATTCTTCTTCTCACGAGATACGACACATCATATGATCTTCGAGATCGCGCACGCATGTATAGAGGACTCTTGTCCGACACCAAAAACACGCAGATGGCGAGTCTACTACTCCTGGCCCCTAAATCTGTTCCGCATGCCCCGAGTCCGTCCGAGACACGACGAGATCTTCTTGTCGGTACGTCGACGCTTGTTGTGGGACCCGACTCCGGACCCTTAGGGCTGGCCGGCTACGAGCCTCTACCAGATTGGGTACCGGCTGGTCAGGAACCCGACAGGTCCCTACGCGATGACGGCGTAGCTATTGAATCTGCGACCAGTCGAGATGCGTCAGCGTTGACGGCAGGACAACGTCTCGATAAAGCATTACAAGAGCATGAGACGAGCACAGCAGCAAGTGGAGCTGCAAGAAAGGCACGAGTCGGTGCTGCAGCTGGAAGTAGCATGGGCAGCAAGAGTTTAAATGATTGGCTAGACGAAGAAGAGGAAGAACAGGAAGAAGAGACATCTGAAGAAGAGTCAGGTTCTACAGAGTACGAGACCGATTCAGAGGAAGAGACGGATTCCGATGAGGAAGAAGATGACGATGAAGAGGACGAAGAAGATGAAGCAGAATCCGACTCGGGTGCCGCTCAAAAGCGAGGATTGCTAAATAGATAATGATTTCACCTATGAAGTCTATACTAAGATCAAAAACCAGCATATATTGAGCATAACCAGATACATTCAAAGCAAATGCAAAACAAATGCAAAACAGACTATATAAATGCACGGTCACAATGCAAACCTGTAACACTTCGCCTGTCCTATATAACGTCTTCCTACGCCAGCGCTCCACGCACTCCCAAACAGACAGAAAACAGACAAACTATGCACCGCAAAACATAGTGAGAATGAAAACAACTTCCATCCATGCATCAACCATGCCATCACCCAAACTTCCAAAATCATGCTATGATCTATCTCCCATACATGCATGCATCAGCCCATACCATTCGACAATCTAACATCTTCGGCTGGAGGACCAACAATCAAAAAGTCAGATCACGCGTCCATCGAAAGATCAATATGGAAGATACCTATAAAAAGAACCCTGGCTAGCAGCGACGCCTACTTTCCGTCTATGCGAGTAATCGCTCTCCTCATAATCCTCTTCTGCGACGCTTCTGGATCTTTTAAATCCTCTTCTTCCGTTCAATTGTTGAGTGTGGAGGCGTGGACTATCGGTGTCCGTTAGGGAAGAGGTTCGAGTATGCTGATTTTTTTCCTTTGTGTTTGATCTTTTGCGGGAGTGAGGGACGCTCTTTGGCCTTGAAGTAAACTGTTCAGGACGGTCCTGTACAGTAGTTGCCGTCTTCAACGGAGACCTGGGCCGGGAAAATGGCGGTTGTTCCTCGGGATCGGTTTGAGTACCCTGCTCCTTCATGATGACATGACGGGGCGGTGCATGGTTTTGCAGTATCTGATCGCGTCGCTGTTTCAGATCTGTTATGGATATAGTCTCGCTTCCGGTGGAGAGGTCCGAGAATATAGGATCGTGCTTCAGTTGGGTCCAGTATTGGGAGTTTCGGATTGATTGGACGGAGTCCTCTTCATCCTTGGGGGAGACGTAGCGAGATGCACTCTTATTAGTTTCCTTGGTGTGAAAAGTTTTTGATTCATCACCGTCTTCAAGGTTTGCTGGGAGAGCTTGGTTGACCAACCGAGGCGTCTCCCTCTGGGGCTTGTCATCAGTAGAAGGCTTGGCCGATCCATCAATTCTCTTCTTCCGGCAATCCTGGACCATTCTCTCAATAGTTTGGCTAGGACCTGATAAGGAATACTTCTTCGCGGGATGCAGAAACCCATTCCGTGGAGCCACGCGGCGCTGATTGATGGGCGAGTCATATCTCCGGCCCTTGGGGACGTACTTCCTGCTACTCTGTGATCGTGACTGGGGCCATTTCAAATCCCTGGTTTGCCAGTTTGGCGAAGAAAATGAGCCTGTGTTTGGACTTGACTCTGATTTATAAGAGTTAGGAATCCCGGCAGAACTGGTCGAGGGACGAGAGTCATCGGGACTTGAAAACCTTCCCGGTAGAGCCGGGGTTGGGGGTGAATGATAAAGTCGAAAATCCTGGGATGTCAGTGGGAATGTAGTCGAAGGATACTCAGAGGAAGGTGAGCGATAATGAGTGGCCGATTGAGACCTATACGGCAATGGGAAAGAGCTCAAGGTTGTTGTTGGTGATGGTGATGTTGTAGTGTTTATTGCAGTGGC
Organism: Talaromyces sp. PL2406; assembly: GCA_023626215.1. Taxonomy (NCBI): domain Eukaryota; kingdom Fungi; phylum Ascomycota; class Eurotiomycetes; order Eurotiales; family Trichocomaceae; genus Talaromyces; species Talaromyces sp. PL2406. The sequence continues at coordinate 1,274,365 of JAMAGL010000011.1, read as the reverse complement.
TGAAAGCTCGGGTGAGCTTGATATAATACTGCTAGTACTATGTAAAGTCAATATGACAGAGAATTATTAACAGTCTGCTGCGGCATGCTTCACTCACGGCGGACTCGTTCTGGGCTGTAGACGGCTCCGAGCCCGCGCTACTTGAAATTCATGGCTGTGCAATGACCTCCCAGACGTCGGCGGATATGATAATGAATGATGCAGGGGCCGTGTTCTCGGAGATGAGTTGATATAGCCTATCTCGTTAGTATGCTCGATATCTGGGGAGACATCAATCCTGCGTTCCGTGGGACAAGGGGAGTTCTGATATGGGGGTTGATGGCTTTGATAATAAGATGCTTCCATTTGAATATAGTTTCATTGGGGGTCGCCTAGTATTCTGATTAATATCACAGTATATGCTTCGAACGTGGACCTTTGCAGGAAAGGGTCCGATAACAGTTGTCAATCGTGGGGGTTCCTTTCTTCCAGGCTCTCGATTGGGGGACGCAGGTAATCACTACCAAATAAGCATGTTATAGGGAACGTATAGAGTAACCAAATTCCAAAGTCCAGTTTATAGCGGCCATGAGTAATCCAAAGTAGTCTGATATGGCGCTTAACGAAAGATGTGTCTCCAGGCTTGCTTGCTGACGGGCGTAATGGGTATGGAACCTGCCATACACCATACGAAGCGCACTGGGGAAATGTATATTGGGTTCAAAGCGAAGTAAAAGTAGCATGTAAAAGGTGGGAGAAATCACCCTGGAAAGAACTGGTCAAGGTTGCAAAGACGCACATCAGGGAAGATGAGCTCGAAGAATGCTTTTCGAACCTCGGAGCTGACAGACTTGGGTACTCCTGGGGAGTCCATGTTGCTGGCGAGGCCAGCTATCATTAATAATGAGAGACCATAAGACAAGGAGTGCTATTGACTCTGTCGAGGTGTTGCAGCCCAATGTTGTTGCCAAACAGAAGGCGCGATGGTTCATTCGTCTTGCATGCAGGTCACGTGATGCTAAGGTGGTTAGCCGATGCACATCGCCAGGAACAGGCACGTACTTGCCCGATCGGTTTAGCCAGTCACGCCTCAGGCATTCCATGCGGCATGTAGGCCCGCTAGTCCCAGGAAGGTTAGGCGCATCAACATAGCTCGACAATTACTAAGAAGAAGCGTAAGCTGGCGGCTAAGTTAACAAAGTACTCGATTAATGACTACGCCGCCGAGTGACTGAACTCTTTGCATTTAATATACCTCGCATCTGAGTTCTTACCTACTTTGGTTGTGACGCCCTGAGACCGGACCAGAATGCTAATTGTTGTGGAAAAAACTCAGTCAAATTATCCACGTTCGCCTCTTCTTTGTTGAAGTGCTCACACGACAGCTCAACAGCTTGTTGCCAGCTCGCCCACTTCCAGGACACTCAGAGAAGGTCGATAGTCAGACAGCGGCATATCTGTTGTCACTCACTCGCCATGCCTGGCCTTCCATGTGAGTCTCTTACTATTCCATTCGCTCAAACGCCGAATCTAGTAGACTGACCCGATTATACTGCACAGCCAGCATCGACTTGGACGAATGTATAGAACGCTTGTATAAGAAACAACTTCTCGCGGACTCCGTTATCGAGGCAATATGCGCAAAGGCGAAGGAGCTCCTTATGAAGGAGAGCAATGTGGTACATATCGCGGCTCCAGTTACCGTCGTGGGAGACATACATGGCCAATTCTTCGATATGATTGAGATTTTTAAGATAGGAGGATTTTGTCCGAATACAAATTATTTGTTCTTAGGTATGTGGCTGTAGTGCGCAGAGGAAACATGAAGTGGTTAACATGGTGTCAGGCGATTATGTGGACCGCGGTCTATTCAGCGTGGAAACGATCTCCCTTTTAGTTTGCCTCAAACTACGATATCCATCGCGCGTCCATCTTATTCGAGGAAACCACGAATCTCGAGGTGTTACACAATCATACGGATTCTATACAGAGTGCGCAAGAAAGTACGGCAATGCCAACGTCTGGCATTACTTCACCGACATGTTTGACTTCCTTACATTAAGTGTAGTCATCAACGACCAGATCTTCTGTGTCCACGGTGGACTGTCACCTTCCATCCACTCTATAGATCAGATCAAAATCATCGATCGGTTTCGTGAAATTCCACATGAGGGTCCCATGGCAGATCTGGTATGGTCAGACCCGGATATCGAACACGATGAATTCTCTCTGTCGCCGCGTGGCGCGGGTTATACATTTGGCGCACAAGTCGTGCGCAAATTCCTCGAAGTTAATAACATGTCACACATTCTACGTGCCCATCAATTGTGCCAGGAAGGGTACCAGGTTTTATACGACGATCGACTGAGTACGGTGTGGAGTGCGCCGAATTATTGTTATCGATGCGGAAACTTAGCGAGCGTCTTGGAAGTGAGTGATACTGGGGAGAGGTTTTTCAATATATTTGGTGCAGCGCCTGAGAACGATGAGCACCGAAATGAGCAACAGACACAACCTAACAAAGACGGCCAGAATCCGGTCATTGAATACTTCTTGTGATGTTGATAAATGATATGATATGATACCCTTGGATATGCAATATGCGGAGTTTTTCGTTCTTCATCTGGTTTTGTTTGTTTGACTTGATACTTGCTCAATGTGGATCGGGATAAGAGTCAAATGTACATCACAGTGTTATTTGGAGTTGACATTTTCGCCATTATATAGACATTCAAACTGTTTCAATATGCATCGAGTACTTCGACCCCTCCTCGTGTTGTGGCTCAAGGTGCAGTCACAGATTAAAGAGCGTGGCATATGCAGGTAGGTGTGTGCCTGAGCCCTGAGGCATCAATTACTAAGCACCCGTCGGTTGGAATAAGTTACCAAACACCAAAACAGGATCGTTGTACAGTGTCTCATCCTCTCCAGTTCATGTGCTATGAATCCGTGACATTATTCGTGCGCAAGCAATTAATTGCTGTCCAGAAATCGACGAATATTCCTCCAGATTGTGCAAATACGAGTAAGCTGTAGCAATACTAAATTAGCCCAGGTAAACCTAGACTGATCCGCACTGTTTCGGGTTCCCCTCCTTCCACCGCCTTTCTTACCCCACTGCATCGACGACATTCAGGAGTACAATCAACAAATACTTATTTTCCCTTTATCAAATCTGGTGCTGCTGTATCGAATTATACCGGTGAGGCATGACTCAAAGCTGCGTGGCTACAGTCTCTCTGTGTCACGTCAGTTGCTCCTCATGGTGACTGCGCTAACCTTGATATGTGCTGAAGCTCTAGTTCGTACCTGATATCCGAACAATAGACATACACATATACCAAACCACAACCAAGATGGGTGAACACGACGACGAGCTCTCCACCAGCAAGACCGAAGGTTTCAAGGTGGGAGAGAAGAAGACTATTGCAGAATACACCAACCTTGGTAAAGACCTCGATTCTGCTCTTCCATCTGGCCAGTAGCGAGTCATGTCTGACCCAAATCTATCTCTGCAGATCAAAACGACGAATCTCTCAACAGATGGAAGGCCTCCCTCGGCCTGAACACCGGTGAACCCATCGGCGACCCCAACGACCCAAGGACATGCATCATCCAATCGCTCGCCATTGAGACACCCGGGAAGCCTGATATCACCCTCGACCTGACTGGTGCCAACGCTCTTGAAACCCTCAAGGACAAACCATTCACAATTAAGGAGGGATCCAAGTTCTTCACCAAGGTCGTTTTCCAGGTGCACCGCGATGTGTTGAGTGGGTTGAAATATGTCCATGTGGTTAAGCGCAAGGGTATCACAGTTACCAAGGATGAAGAGATGCTCGTACGTTTCCCCGAATCCTGTCTGTTGATGAGTTTCCTTGGTTGACAGCATTATAGGGAAGTTATGCGCCAAACACCACCGGCAAACCATCATATGAGAAACGATGTAAGTTCACAGTTCTCAAATTTCGGCCGGGCCACCTGCATAAACTAAACACCTCAAATTTGCTTAGTCCACGAAGAAGAAGCTCCCTCCGGCATGCTTGCTCGAGGACACTATAACGTCAGATCACGATTTGTGGATGACGACGGTCACATCCATCTTGAGTTCCAATGGTCTTTCGATATTGCCAAAGAATGGGCGCACTAGATGCCGGTTTTCTATACCGTCCTGTCCTCATCTGCCAATGCAGTCGTTGATTTCGACATGCCTACCAAATCACACTGCCATGCAAATTTGTTATTCTTATTAGCATGTTTGAGCCTATTACCTAGCAAGTGTTTCTATTTTGCCGCATCCCGCTTCGCCTAAATCAATGTCACGTATCCATACTTGTCTTTGCTCCGTTATTGATAGCTGTGAAGCCTGACTTGGCGGCTTGCATCAAAATTATATAGATTGACCGCATCTTGATAGGTGCAATGAACATAGTCATGTCGTAAACATTGATGTAGAGTTTGTGAGGCGCTTACACAATAGACCATGTTCTCCGTACTCATACAGAGTTCATTCAAATTTCAATGGAATTGGCAGGATTCCACTGTATTGATTGGGGATTATTTTCTCCGGGGGCGGCGCCGATCGAGTGTTTTAGTGATACGAGGTATGTAACGCGGTAACAGTATGTTACCGGAGTTCCACATAATAGATAAATAGCATTGGCTTATTTAGCTATAACAGAGTTATAACGCTAGTAATACAGTCACGATACCATAATTTTCGGTAACCAACACGTATGACGCGAGCGTTCGCGCTTGAAATGCGTCCAGCCCAATGAAGTTAAATCACATTTGCCCAATTGAGCTTCAGGCTCACCCCCTTTTCCTCCATCCTTCTCTGAGTTGTCTCTCGCTGTGCAGTCAGTCCAGTCTCCCACGAATCCGCGATTCCTGTGGTGACATCTCAACGCCCACGGTTCATCGCCTCATGTGGCTCTCCGTTTGTCGATACGTTGAGAGCACTAATCGACTCCACTTCCCTAGTAGTACGTAACCGTGACTCGTGCCTCAGGCTTCCCGCCTTGCCGTTTTGGGGAACTCTCTACGGCGACCTACAGCGACGCGCTTGCAACGTGGCAGCCGCTACTATCCTTCTCCTCTTGCGCTTTCGTGATCTAATCGTTCCTCAAAAATACTCCCCCTTCGCCCTATCTCTCTCTCTCGCTTTGTCCATTCGCTCGCCCTCCTTCCCTCCCCTCCCCCTCCTCGGATTCCATCAATATTTACTGCATCGCGCCGTCGTTGCACGAGCATACAGACACCATGCGATCCCTTCCCAAGCAAAACAATCCTCTTATCCTCCCCGACGCATCCCCTTCTTGTAAGTTGAGCCGTCCTGCTATCCGTCCGTTTGGCGCAAAACCCGCGCCGTCATCCTTGTCGCGTGCGAGACGTCGACCGATTATCGCGAAGCCCAGTGTTGCGCCTTAAGACAAAACGGCGATCAGTTTATTTTGTTCTACAGCCCACTAACGCCTTTTTGTTATTCAACCATAGACCAGGAGTTACTCGCGCTGCGCCGGTTGGGAAAGACACACTTAACCGTCAAGCCCGGCCAGATCGGAACATCCAATGCCACCAAGCCAGAGAATCTCGGACCTTTTGAATATGCGCACCTACGCGCTCCACTGCCCAAGGATTTGACCGGCTCTGAAATCTTCCCGGCGCAAACTACGAAACAAGACACATATTTTTTGATGGTAAGTCTATCGCACACACGTGTCTAATATGAAGTCGTTTTCTTACGCGATTCGCTTATAGCGACGGAGTAAGGATGGATATATTAGCGCTACCGGAATGTTCAAGATTGCGTTTCCTTGGGCCAAGGCAGAGGAAGAGAAAGCCGAGAGGGAATATGTCAAGTCCAAAACAGAGACGAGCGTCGACGAGACTGCCGGTAATTTATGGATCTCACCCTTACTAGGTATGTGGTAAACATGCCCAAAACGATATTTCGATATTCGCAAAATCATACTAACCATCGCAGCCTTGGAACTTGCCAAAGAATATCAAATGCTGGACTGGGTCCGCGCCTTGTTGGACTCGACGGATATTATTCAGAGCCCAGCTAGCTCAAAGAAACCTATTACACCACCACCCAAATTCGAGATGCCGCCATTGGAGACCTTGACTGAACTCAACCCCACCTCTCGCACTCGAAGCAGGCGATCTGCTTCCCCTGCCAAATCATCTCCCAAAAAGACCGCATCTCCGCGCAAGTCCCGAGCTCCTCGCGCTACTAAGGAGAGTTCAGTGGCTGCAACAACGGCTGCCAGCGCTTCTCTTCAAGCTGCGCTAGATGGTGCTGCAGAGACAAAGGAGGAGCCCAACGGCACTACCGAGGATATCGATGCCGCCGTTGCTGAAACCACCGAGACCAAGCCCAAGAAGTCCAGGTCAAAGAAACAAGCGGCTGTCGATGAGAAGGTTACGGTCAATGTTGAATCCACAACCGAGGTCAAGGATGACGTTGAAACCACACAAACCAATGTCACTGTTGAGATGCCAGTTACCCTGCCTGACCTTCCTCCTGCCGAAGATACCCAGGCAATGATTGCTCAGGCACAAAAGATGGTTGAAGAGGCAACCAAACTACAAGAGCAAGACGCTACAGCCGAGTCGTCATCGCCAAAGGCCACCAAGAAGCGCAAGTCAGATGAGGTCGAGGAGGGAGAAGACGGGAATGCCGATAAGCCGGCTCAGCGCACCAAGAAGGCCAGAGTTTTAGAAGACAAACTCCGAAAGGAGCGGGTTCGCAACAGAGCTCTTGTCGGTGTGACTGCTGCATTAACACTTGCGTGAGTTAACCCCTTTCATCCTGGATATTTAAACATTACTGACATGATCTACTACACAGCGCCGCAATTCCTTATTTCTTCTAGTTTCGACACTCATTTCCCCATAGCCCAGACTGGGTTCCAAGCACAGTCTAATCTCTTTTAATAATCATATCCTTACCCCTGCCCTGTGCACCGATATGCCAACAGATTTGGCATAAGATGTAAAAATACCCCCTGCCTTTTTTGCTTACAGAATACCACTTTCTTTCCTCCCTTGTCTTTTTCCATCCTCTCTCCATTATTCCCTTTTCCTTTCGAGAGTTTTGTTTTTTTTTTCAATAGGGCATTATGACTTGATTGGAGTTGTTGCGTGGAATTTTCTTTTATCATCATCATCTACACTTCCATACATTTTCTGGCTCTGGCAGAATCGAGAGAATTGTGGCTGGAATAGGATGAGCTGGCTGCAATTGATTCGGCTCTTTAATGACAGCTTGCAGTTTGTTGCATTGTGTGAAATAATGCAAGGTTGCTTATCTGAATGAAGATTGAATCGAATAAATCAAATAATCTCTATTATCGCAATTCAAATAAGAGATACCACGTAACTATGTAGTTTGATACACAAAATATGTAAATCTAGACTAGCTGCAAACAATGCAAACACGGAAGTGCTCCGCGTCTCGAGGTCGGTAGCAAAAATCACCACAATCCAAGCTTCTTCACACGACAAAGCTCAAAACAAACCTTTACAATCATTTTGATTCAATCTCCTGCAATCGAGCCTACTTTCCAACTGTACCGCAGCTGCAATCTGTATATTAACAAAAACCAAGCCAATAGAAATTTCATTGTCTCACCCTAGGTCCTGTATTCTGGCAATGCCATGTCTCTTCCTGGATTAGAGCTAGCTGAAGCAGCAGTCGAAGCCCAATACGCCCCTCCGCCACCTACACAGGTCAATCTGCGCGCTGAATCTGAGTGGAGGTTTGAGATCGCATTTGGTGCGACGGTTCGAGTCAAGGTTCGTTCGTCAGCGCTCATCCCCCTTGAATTTGTTTTTCGTGAAGGCCGTACTGACTATGAGTGAGCTAGTTACTCAACGGCACCGCAGAAGTATTCGGAACAGAACTCGCGCCTTTACAAACATATACATTCAGCGGTGCGAAAGCGGCGATATATACCTGGCATGGATGCTCGTTAGAGATTACAGCTGGTGAGACGGTCAACACGTCGAGTAATGGATTTGCGCCAGGCGGCTCTACGACTTCAACCAGCGGAGGAGGTCAAACGCAGGGATACGGTGCAGGGGGATGTCAAAGTGAATACGTCGCTGAGGACACGCCCATGGTGGAATATAGTAACGTCCATTTCGGCCTCGAGACAATGAGACAAGAAGCCCAAAACGAAGGCGGGAAAGATGGGCCTCGAGTGCTGATATTGGGGCCTGAGAATGCGGGCAAAACGACCTTGACGAAGATATTGACGGGGTATGCGACGAAGATGGATCGGCAACCTATCGTGGTGAATCTGGATCCGACGGAGGGCATGTTGAGTGTTCCGGGCACATTGACGGCGACTGCGTTTCGGTCCATGATTGATGTTGAGGAAGGATGGGGTAGCAGTCCGATGTCCGGGCCCAGTCCGATTCCGGTGAAGTTGCCGTTGGTTTATTTTTATCCGATGAAGAGCCCATTGGAGGCAGATGGGAATGTGTTTAAGCCTATTGTCTCGCGACTGGCGCTATCGGTGACAGCGCGTATGGCTGAAGATGATGATGCGCGAGAGGCGGGTATAATTGTTGATACGGATGGAAGCCTTGGTTCAGGCACGCCGAAAGCGTTGGAGTTGATTCATCATATCGTCACTGAATTTTCTAGTACGTTACCCTCTTTTCACTACCTTGCCTGCCACAATGTCTAACCGAAAAAAAAAATAGTATCAACAATCCTAGTCATTGGCTCAGAACGCCTCTACAGCACCATGGTCAAAAACTACGACCAAAAACCCACCACCAGTGCATCAGCAACCCATTCCGACGAACGCATCACAGTCCTCAAACTCTCCAAATCCGGCGGCTGCGTCGACAGAGACGAAGCATTCATGAAAGCCGTCAGCGAATCCCAAATACGATCATACTTCTTCGGCACTGCGGCAACAAGTACCGCCAGCACCGCGACTACCGGCCTAGTGACAACGTCGATACTAGGCGGTGGTGGGAGCAACAGTAATAAAATCACGCTGTCGCCTCATACGCAACAACTTGATTTCGGTTCCTTGGCATTGTATAATTATACGATCACGTCGACTACGACCGAAGAGGAAGAAGATGAATACGATCCATCGAATTTCGGCACCGGCGCGGAATCATTCTCTTCTCTCAGGGATCAGCAAGGAAGCACTTCGACCAACGCGCCTTATGACCCCTTATCATCAACATACTCACCCTCCGGCCCCAGCGGTGCAACCGAAAACGACCTTCTACCCCTGAAGAAATTCACGCAACCACCAACCCTAGCCCTCGCAAACTCCCTGATTGCAATCACGCACGTCCCGCCCAACGCTCCAATAGCCGATATCAGAGACTCGAGTATCATGGGCTTCGTGTATGTCGCTGATGTAGATGCGGACAAGAAGAAGATTAGGATCCTGGCGCCTGTGGGGGGCAGGATGCCCGCGAAGGCACTTGTATGGGGGAAGAATTGGCCTGGCGAGGTTGTTGGGTTGGTTGGTTAATACCCTACCTATGTACCTACAATTAGTGTACCGAAGCATAGCTTGAAGCTCAGTTTATGTGTTGCTTGCTTGGGTACATAGGACAATCTAATTATTGAAATTAGTTACATACTCATTCTGTTTAACTCCTTAGTTGTACTATCAAACTATCTCAAGTTGTGGGTATCTAAACTAAATTTTTCTCCTATAAATCACACGCAACATTCGAAACAAATAGAACAATCCGAAACAAAACAACAGCCGTGGAACATTGAACTTTTGAAAATAAAAAACAGATACAAAATAAACAGCGTGCAACTAGTGTATATAACTCCATCCCCAACAAATCCCAATGCTGAATATAATCCATAACCCCATTCCCATTCCGTCATATAAAATCCATACTCCTTCCCAATCCTGTATCATGCGTTCATCAATCATATAAAGTCATTCGTAGAGTTTCCACGTTTCAAGGTTGCGTCTCCATTCGTCCTCCCAATGCCAGCCCCTATCTGCCTCGGGCACACGAAGTAGTTGATCCTCTCTATCGTGGAACCGTAGTTCGGCATCAAATCTCTTCAATGCAGAAAATTCCAACATCCGAAAGTCATTGGATAAAACTGCGTCTTTGAATTTGGCTCGCATGCGAGGTGAGTACAATTGACAGCTTGCCTCGCGACATCGGTTCGGGCCTGATCCTGGTAGCAGTCGAGGAGGATTTGCTAGGCGTCGGGCAATTGGCTTCTGTGCTGCTGCCAAAGGGCGTACGACATCATCGTAGCAGTCTTCACAGACAGTAAATTCGGGCAGTTCTGGAATGTAATGCCATGTTCCAAGAATAGGTCGTTGGCGTCGGCAATCGCGAAGGTTACACTTTCGCTGGAAGTAATCAATGAATCTGCCATTGTCCGGGTACTTGTATCGTTCGTGTTCGCATTGTGAGGCTGCAGCGTCGAGAATGTCCACATATTGCACAAATCGGGGGCTATCCACAGCGAGATCGCAAAACTTCTCCTGGAGACTGGGTTGACGGCGAAAGGTCGATTGTAAGGGAGGCATCAAGATTTCCAGATTGCGTACACATGCTGCGCAAGCTGCGAATTTGGGAACATTCAGACCAGTGTGGCTATCAACCATCCGGTACCATGTCTGAGTTGACAATCTACGCCCCGGGCAGCTTACACCTGTTGGTCGGGTCACTTCATACAGAAGATTCAGGTTGGCGTAATTCTTCTTGATAGTCTGAATCCAAGCAAGTCTTGTCCATGCCTCGCTGAATGAGCAGCTTATACGCGCCTGTGCGTTGTTGAGGCTAGGTATGAAGTAATCGCGAAACCTGGAATTGCCAATTTGACTCATGCAAGAGGGGCAAATCTTCAAGTGTTCTAGTCCAGACATTGTGTACCAGTCTTGATACCCCGAGACTGGATAAGTTCTTGGACAAGGGCGCAGAGCGAGGTTTTGCGACGGCTCAGATAGCTGGGCAGCGACACGTTTTGAGGGGCTAGCTGGAATGATAGTCCGAGTTGGCGAGATATCAGAGCTGTGACAATTAAAGGTTAGTGTCGCAAAAGGCTCTAGTACATGATATTGCGGGGTTTCTTTGAAGGACACAGCTCGCCGTGGCCTCACAGGTTTATATTCGGTGCCCTCATCAGAAGAATGTCGTGGAGACGGCGGTCGCTTCTGTCTAGGGGTCACTGGAAAGTAAGACATTTCTTGGCTAGGAGGCGTTGCTGAACCAACTGAAGGATAGTACTCATCCCAGTCTTGGGAATCGCTCGGCGATACTTCTCTCAGAGGACTAAGAGGAGAGCTGGGCTGAGAGATGTATTGCACAGGAGGGACGGTTTCACTCAGTTTTTGCACAGGTGAAGGTGGAGCAGAGGTTACCACCATAGTAGACTGCTGTAAGTCTTCTCCGCTTCGTCTGCCGTCATGTTGATAAAGATTCTTCTGCTCCCTACGAAGCCTGAGTTTCTCCTCCAGAAGTTCCGCTATCGTGGGTCGACTGCGAGAAGTACCGGATTGAACTTGTCTGGCTTCCGAAGTATTTTGAGGACGAACAGGAACTGAGATCTGGCTTGGAGGTGGCAGCGGCTGGTTTGGACGTCGAGGAGGGCTGGGATGCCGCAGTCTAGACTCCTGGATGCGTGATTCGCGTGACAGACTGTCTGACTGGTCAGCTGCACGATAATCAAGGCGACCGGAATGCCTTGGTTGTTCGTATGCGTAGGTATATGAAGGACCGTAATCGAATCGCTGATGATATGGTTGTTTACTCCGTGAAACGAACTCAACCGGCGGTGGTGTACGAGGCCCGGAGCTTTCTCTTGACGATTCGCTGACAAGAGATGGTGGTTGAGAAGTTGAAGTGTCTGTATCGGCGGTAGCTGATCGAGGAAGGTTTTCAATGTCCAGAAGAATGGGCAGCTGGTCAATCGTTCCACGCTCACATGCCCCTTCCACTCCGGGCTTTTCCCCCAACAGAGATAAACCCCCGAGTTCATGAGAGAGAGACTCGAACTCGTCCTCCACAAAAGGCCTGGGAAGCCTCCTGGGCTTTGGTCGCCAACCGGATGGCATTGTCTTCTAAGCACGAAGAAGAAGATGATGATGAACAATATCGAGAAATCAAGTCGCAGAGGAGAGAAAGGAAACGGTTCGATCAAAGGCTGCGTTTGCCTTTATCTTGGCCTACTAGCCTGTTGCAATGGATGAGCAGAAATGAAACAAATGTTGTCCTGGCGAGATAAACATAGCAATCAGTGTTAGCTGATTCAGGGATAATGGTTCGAGGATGTCGAAGGCGAGGTTGTTTCAAGTAAGCTTTGTTGTATCAGATGGTTGATGGTAGAGCAGACAGCAGTTCTGACAGCGTGACACAGAGGTATTTAAAGAGAGCTGAAGAAAAAAAAGAAAAGAACAAGACCAGGCAATAAAGAGAAAGGAAACAAAAAAGGAAGCAGAGATGGCATAGGTTGTGGGTGCATCGGGCAGCTGAGGAGTTGTTGCCGTTGTTTGCAGCCAGGGCAGGAGCTGGTTGGGCTTCAACCCTAACAACACACCACCACAAACAGAGAACAAACCAGCCAGACAACCACTTCTAAAGAAGGCAGAATATGAAACAAGACCAAGTCCCACCCAGGTGGGTCAAGTAGTTATATATAAACTCATGTGTACAAGTGGAACAAGCTGTAACCATCAATCGGAACGACACTATCGGTATAGGGCTTGACATTACACATGCACAGACTATTCGATAGATTGAAGCGGCTGCTTCAATCTCCAGAATGTGGCTTCAGTAGTATACATCGTGCAGCACTCGTGCATCATCGTACAGTAGTAGAGTCAGAGTTCGGATAGAGTGTCGGATCAGAGACTGCCAATCATGTGGTTGAGAATGAATTCTAGTAAATAGAGCTTCACAGATTTCTTACGATCAAGCACTACAATACCTAGGTCATCTAGCAGAAATCAAATTTAGACGTGCAAGGCTACGAAATGGATACGCTCCACTCGCCTCATTTTTGTCTTGACTTGTAAAGCGGATATTTGAAGTTATTTGCCACATGAGTTATACACGAAACAGCGCCTACTTAGGTGTAGCATCGCTCCACTAACAGCCGACTCGATTGTTGACAGATACAGGGGCCCGAAAACTCGGGCGATGCAAAGAAATACTTGATGGTGTACAGCGAGGCAGGCAGAGAAGATTGTACCTAGGTATTGACCGCAAGAGCCTTGCCCTTGAAAAAGCACCAATGGTAATAGCTTTGCGATGTTTTATGCTCGTGCTTGTATTACAATAGAACCGATACCTCGTTACAGACACGATCAGTTGTCCAGTTCATCAACGGGTCGTACCTAGGTAACAAGCGCTTGCTAAGGGTAGGAAATGAAGTTATTGTTGTCTTCGAAGCGATTTACCAATGATTATGCTCAGAACTGGGTTGCCTAGAGATCATGAGTCTAAGCGATCTTCGCTATTTTCCACAGTTCTCTCACCGTCCTTTCAACAATTTCAATACGCTGTACTTGTAAAGGGGGAGCGTGATTGCGACGGCCACGTCGCATCCAGTCCAGCATGACTCCAGGATTGCAATTAGGGCTAACTTTAGCGTGTATCGGTCCTCAGCAACGGCGGCAAAACTTCATGGTCACTACCTACAATGTATGGCAAACATGGAAAAGAAGAATTCGAATCTATGAATGAATGAGGTATGCTATAAATTTAGATGATTATCATATGGCTGTGCAGATTGCTGTGTACTTCTAGCTAAGAGTTTGGGCATCATCCAATCTGATTTGACGGTGCTGACAACAGCCTTGTGGACTCGTGCCTGAAGCGTGCCTAAAGAACAACCTCCTTAGGTAATTTGATGGTATTTATTACCATAGAATGTGCCGTATCGCACTATAGTATAAATAAAACAAACACAATAAATATTTGATATAATTTTTTGATACATTTTGGATATTTTGTTAAGCTTTAATTTCTATAATGTGGCCCTCGTTGATGATTGTACCTGACTTTATGTCCAACCTTGGAAGACAAGACGATTCAAAATAAAGCTCTTATGTCTAGATCTCGATTTGCCCAGAGTAGCGAACCTTTTGGTCATGATTCTATGATGTTTAAGGAATGAAATCGCCGCACGCAAGATACGCCCTTTCGTTGATCAATCCCATGGAGCATCATCAATTTCTGCAGCTGGCTCATCATAATACCATAATATGAGCCAAAAAGCGAGAACCCTTGTGAGAATCGGGTTGAAATCCATCACGGTCTCAAAATTACACTGGAGCTATAAGTAATCATCGTCGTACTGAGTATTGACATATGTCAATAGCGGCAAACAGTGGGTTGGTGTAAGAGCTGGGTGACGGATACTTACCCGGTCATGGCCCAGTGATTCGGAAATGGGGGCTGGAGTAGCACTACAATATTACAAAAGCATTGATATATCATAGTGCTACGACAATACCTTATGATACGACGACCCTTGGTGACGACATGGTGATATTAGATATAGCATGGATATATGACAGGATTCTATTTTAATATAATACTAGTAAGCTTACTGTGCTCTTATAGGGCTCTTATGGGGCTTAATTTAATGCGCGCCTTCCTAATTAGGCATTGTATTAACCTATTAACATTAGAACTAGTCTAAGGCCTTCTACGCCAGCGGCCCATTCAAATATATATATCCTACGTGCTTACCCCTTAATCCGCGCAACTGCGTATAACGCCTCATTTTAGTGTTCAATTTTGTGAGCGAATCCTTATTCTGTTATTACGCGCGTATATGCAAATATTAGCCCACGTACGAGGCCTTTTGGTGTCAAATTTGGTGAGTAAATCCCCTAGTTGATGCGCGCGTGCTCTGTACGAGGCCTTATCTTGGTGTTGAGTTGACACGTATTCACGTACAAATCTAGGCTTATAATCCTCTATACAAGACCTTTTTGGTGTCAAATTTGGTGAGCTAATTCTCTAATCCCTAATCTAGTTGACAAGTGCTTATATACGAATTTAGTGCACAAACCTACGCCGAGCCTACGAACGAGTCCCTGAACGAGCCTCCGAGCCAATGTACGTACGATATTGGTGGACAATCTTGGGCGTGGGATTTGGGTGTTGTGTACACTTAGGAGCGTTGACACGTCTTGTGGCTATAGTTGTTATTTGTAATAATATATAATAATACAACGCATAGTATTATAAACGGATAGAAAATCTAGTTAATAGCATAGTATTATGATGAGGACGTTATAGTCCTCCGACCTGTAAGCTTACTGTTATGTTACCGTGATCCTACTTGTGATAAGACCATTCCTCGTGATGTTACCCCTGTACGTAGGCTCACCAAGTTGGTAAGAATAAAGCATACATTACCGGATGGTCATGTCACGGCGCGCTGTAATATCACGGTGCTCTCATACAGCCCTTACAGAGAGCCATATATTGCCGCTACTGGCGGTATATAGGTAGTCATGTAAATGCAATATTGACCATTGGCCTGCCGAGAGCCGTAGACGTCATGAAAAAGACGACTAACATTAAACTGCCAGAAGAAAGACAGATTATTAAAAAGTAAACTAAAGCTTTTATCCTGGTCAAGTGCTGGTCAGCTCAGCCACTGCGAACATTCAACCTGCGCTGGCATTTCAATAATTAGTTAGGGCTATGCAACACTCCGCCTACTCTACACTAGTCGTACTCGGTAGGCTCCGCTGATCATTTATCAATTGATGTATCAAGTATTCAAATTGTCGACCTAAACTTTTCCTAAAAGCTTGTGTCAGAAATGCACGAATGAAAGATGTTTTGCGCTGACCAATCCTCCGTGGATCTGTCAGCTTCAGTAGCGTCCAGATGGTTACCCAGATAGGAAAGCTTTCGGTTTTAGGGCTAGATGACTACATATAAGAATAAAGGGATTTTCATTCAAAGTTGTCCGTATGCTTAGTATCACTCACATAAATATATATATCCAAGTCGATTTTTATTTGATTTCTCGTCACAATCGTTATAGAAACAACCACATCATGGGTTTAATCAAAGAAGTACTCGGCTCAGCTCTAGGGGGTGACCAGATCAAGAACGGTTTCAGCAACAAGCGATTGACCTCATCATTTAACCAGAACTCAGCGCCTTCTCCAGGGCAACGGCTATACTCGTCATATAGCGGCATAAATAACAACGATTATTACGACAGCGACCGGTCCTATCCGAGCTCCGGACAACTCCAACCTCCACCGGCTTATTCGAGGCAACCAAGTCGACAAAGCTACAACAATAGCTGCGACAGTGATTACAGTGACTATCAGCAGCCAAGGCAACAAAGTCGACAAGGTTACAACAATAGCTACAATGACTACAATGACTACAACGATTACGACGATTACCAGCAAGACATGGGGTATTCGCAAGAAGGACGTAGCGGCTTCCGTCCATTGGCTCTACCTCAGATATCTTATGGAGATGGACAACCTTTTCTCCGCGGATATAGTAGAGAGTTGCAACGGTACAATATCCCTTTTAGGGACTTTATGCAAATATTGGATGCTATCAATGTCGCTATAATCCCGAATCCGGAGAACCAGATCTTCCAGATGGGTGCTAATATCGCGGGATGGTTTTTGTGAGTAGCCCTCAACTGTTTTTTGAACATGTCCATAGAGACTAATTTTGAGTTTTCCGCAGGCCTGGTGCTGCTTCAATTGGTCTTACAGTTGGCCAGATCGGTCTTGGAATTGGCGCATCCATGGGCCATTCCTCAGCAATTTCCAAGGTCTTGTCAAAAGCAAATCTAGAACTTTTCGTGCCAAACGGACTTGAGATATGGTAAGTCTAATAATTTTCCAGAATAGTTAGCTATAGCCCATAGCCTTTACTAATCTTACGTAGTATTGGCAAATCCAAAGATGTCGACAACGAAGTTGGTATGGCCTCAAATGGAGGGCCTGGGCCTGGTGCCCGACCAGAAGACAGAGTCGCAGTCTATGGTAATCTAGTTGCTCCCCTCACCGACGTTCTACCACCGCTACAAAACAGCGGAGGTCGCTCAGACCCTCTTGCCATGCTCGGTCAAAGATTCTCAGACAAAAGCAATGAAAAGCAATTACGCAAAGCACAGGAGGACATGCAGAAGGGAAAGACGAAAAAGTATAATGCTCTGGAGGGTGGCCTTCAATGGGTAAGTTTTCTCATCGAGCACTCGGATACCCCATTATTTGGAATGGAAGAACTAACAACTGATTGTTCTAGCTTACGGTACGACAAGCTTCGCCATCCGCTATGGATCATTGGCAGCAGATGCTGCAACAGAATAGTGCTGCAATGAGGCGAGAGCAGCACGCCAGACCGGGCAGATATCAACACAACTGCTAGATCAATGCATTTCCCCCACTTTCTCATTCTCATGATATAGACTTGTTGATTTCATTGTTGGAGTTTCGGTCATCTGCCTCTTACTGCACGGATTTAGAGTTTGGATTTAAAGTATTGAAGCCAGTCTAAAATCAAATGATTTGGCGAATATCCATCCCAAGCACTCGCATAAACATACAAGTAGCGCCCTTAAAAGCTTATTCTAGTCGTTAATCGAGTCTCTTTGTTAGTTGGCGCAGTATACCTATGTATATGTGGAGACTAAATCACACAGACAGATTGATCGTCCTCATTACTGGTTGCATGCGACTTTAGGTAGTATTAGAGTTCAATATTGGCTCAGCCTAAGTAATGACATACTAGGAGCGCTTTCGGCTACTTTATGAGACATACTGACTTGCTTCCTCTTTGTGCACCCGCATATCAATACATACACAGAAAGCTAGTTAGCTGATGACTAGCGGTATGGATTTTACGTATATGACCTATAACTAAGCTCTTATTAACAGCCTTTGAAGATTGAATGACCATATTTCAAACACAATCCTCTTTCCACTTTGCCGGCTATAATCTTCATACATTCACCAACATGACCGCCACCCCAGGAAGCCATTTCTTTACTGCAGACGGAATCAAATTCCACTATCATGTCTTAGGCACTGGTCCCCTCGTGGTCGTACAGTCAGTTGGCTGGGGCATGCCGGGCCATTACTTATCCAACGGCCTCGAAAAATTGACCGAGAGTCACACAGTGATCTACTTTGATCCTCGCGGCAACGGGCTGAGTAGTCGTCCTGCCGATGACAACACTATGTGCAGCAAATTCATGCAAGAAGATCTCGAATATCTACGCCAGGAACTTCAACTAGAAGCATTCCCTGTCCTGCTGGGTCATTCTAATGGAGGATGCATTGCACTTGGATACGCTGAAAAGTATCCTACACGAGTATCAAGATTGATCTTGCTATGCTCTCAAGTTCATGATGGACTCGCCAGCAGCGACGAAGAGTATCAGAAATGGATCGCGAAGCGTATGAAAGACCCTAGATACGCCTCCGCGGTACCTATTCTACAACATGGAGATGAAAATCTGCCCCAAACACCCGAACAATTCATACAACGATTCGAAAATCTCTTACCATGGTACTTGAGCGAAACCAAATACGATTTGGCCCCGCGCATTGCCGAACAAATGTCCAGGGGAACAACTCCTCCGTCACTCTATGCATATCTACTTTAGCGACAACTTGATTTCCAAAAGGAAAATGCTATTCCACATCTTCCTAATGCAGGGAAATTGCAAGCTAAGACATTGCTTATTTGGGGAAAGGAGGATGCAGTTTCCAGTATTATCAATGGATTGGAAAAGACCATTCCCAGTGCGCAACTGATTGCTTTGGATGAATGTGGACATTTTCCTTGGGTTGAAGCACCGGAGGCGTTTTGGGGCGAGTTGGAGACGTTTCTTCGAACTTGAGTTTCTATGCTTAGTATTTACTACAAGAGGCATATTTTTTGGTATCTTTTCATCAATTATCAATATGAATCATAAGAATGTAGCTTTAACTTTTGAGTGACGAATGGCAAGTAGTTATTCCCAATAAGGGATGCATTCAGTAATTTAGCCCTAAGCTTCGTCTTTTCCTCCATTAAAATCGCGAGGATGGAACGTCTCATGATCCACTCTTATGGCCTATTTTACTATAATAGGGCTATTTCTTTGAGAGAAAAAATGACGAATGTTGGGGTCGTCGCGTTTTCAAACGTCAAAAGAAAATTAAGCGGAAACGCGCGTGGATGGAGATGAATGTAACAGGCTCTCCTGGAAGGAGACAAAGCCAGGAACTCACGAAAAAGGACTCGACTACAAGGTATCACAGCACCATCAAGTGGGATTCATTTTCAAACAACTCGGCGGCGAGCAATGCTGCCTTAGTCTTTGCATTAAGATCAATGGCTGTGTTATCAGCAACGAAGAAGAGGTTATCCAAAAGTACAACCTCCATGGACATATATGCGAATCAAGCATCCTGAACTCGTATCAGTCGTAAAAGATGAACGAATATTCTACAGCAAATTACCGGCGGCGGCGGATGCATGGGATCAAAACTGGATGGATTGATGATATGTTCTCTGTCATTCCCAAGGGCTTGCTCAAGGCTCTAACTAGCCGCATACTATCATAGTGGAACGACGAATGTTTTGGAGAGTATGAGTGTTACAATCGAAGCCGGAGAAAGGGTTGCAATATGTGGAAGAACTGGCAGGTAATTTTGTCCCCGTATCAATATACCACCCCTGACTACATTTTTGACATATTCCAGTGGCAAGAGTACGTTTTTCTCGCTAGTACTTCGACTCCTGAATCTCAAATCCGGCACTATTCGAATCGCCAACATCGACATTTCCACCATTCCCCGCAACGTCATCCGTTCCCGCCTGATCGTTATCCCACAAGATCCACTCCCAGCCCTGCCCGGCTGCTTAATTCGATTCCACCTCGACCCGCAAGGGACTGCAACAGATGCGATAATCATGGCGGCCGTTGAGAAGGTCCGACTACTCACATTAGTCGAATCTCGTGGGGGCTTGGACGCCCAAGACTTGACTTCTCAAGCGTTATCTCAAGGAGAGCAGAAACTATTTGCTCTTGGCCAGAGCTGTTGTCTCGAAATGGACACGAGACTCTGGTAATGGTCGTGCTGGAGGCATTTTGATTCTTGATGAGTTCACGGGAGGCACTGATGCGGAGACTGAGCTATTAATGCTAGATATCATTGAAGAAGAGTTTTCCGGTTATACGATTCTTATGATTACACATCAGGTCGAAGCAGTGAGGGGAAGGTTGCACAGGGTCTTGAACTTGGTATCGGGACGGCTAGAAGATGTTCCCCAAGCTGTCAGTAATTAGTTTCTTCATATTCGAATACGACTAAGACGAAGAATTGAAAATCATGATAATGCCTAGTCTGGAAATCCATGGAGTAGATACGTAATGATAGATAGAACAGACTCGGAAGCTCGCCGAATCTCCGATATCTCCCCGCATCCACCTCGCTCTTCGTTGCGACAAGACCAGAGACTTCTTCCTGGCTGCCAAATGATAATAAAACAAACATAGGTATTTGTAGGATGCTTATTAATATACTCGACTTCATTCCGTCGAAGAACCAACAAGGACATACGTAGGCGGAGATGGCTATACCGGCTATATCCCTAGGTACCTAAGGTACGCGCACAGTCGTAACCCCCACACTGGTAAACAGATGATGAGCATTGACTGTTCCATTCTTTTCCATACCTTGACTGCTCGATCTTACCAATCACTTTGCTTGCGTAACCAGACAAGGACTCAGTATACTATACTAGTCGCAATTGTGAAGCGGTTCCAAGCAACGCTTGTGACTGAATGTATTTCAACCGAGCAATTGCGTCACCAGCAAGAAGACTCCTCAATCCCCGGACCAGCGCATCCAGGCTATCAGCACTCCAATCGCATTTCTCATTCCCAATCCAACCGACCACTCCACCATTCCTCAATATCCAGTCTCGCAAAATGGCATCCATCCCCTCGACCCAAAACGCAGTCCTAATCGAAACAACCGGCGGCCCCGAAGTCCTCCAATTCCGCACCGACCAGCCCATCCCTCAACCCAAGGAAGGCGAAATCCTCGTCAAAAACCACGTTTCAGGTCTCAACTTCATCGATACCTATTTCCGCACGGGACTTTATGCGTCACCCAAACCCGAGATTCTTGGTAGAGAAGCGGCCGGTACGATCGTTGCGTTGGGACCTGGTGCGCCCAACCCGTATGGATTCCAGGTTGGTGATCGCGTGATGTGGATGCATGGTTCTGGGTATGCGCAATACACGGCCGTGCCGGCAAAGACGGCTATCAAGATTCCTGATGGTGTCAAGGATGAGGATATCGTAGCTTCGTTTTTGAGTGGATTGACGGTCCTGACGTTGGTCAAGGAGACATATGCCGTTCAAAAGGGGGATGTCGTCCTCGTGCATGCCGCGGCGGGTGGTGCGGGTATTTTGATGGTGCAGATTCTTAAGTCGCTTGGTGCGGTTGTCATTGGTACTGCGGGTGGACCGGAAAAGGTTGCGCTTGTCCAGGGGCTGGGGGCTGATCATGTCATTGATTATCGCAGTGAGGAAGGGAAGGATTGGGTTAAGATTGTCAAGGAGATTACGAATGGGCGCGGTGTGGATGTGGTCTACGACTCGGTAGGTAAGGATACGTGGGAGGGAAGTTTGGAGGTTGTGAAGAGGAAGGGCTTTGTGGCTTGGTTTGGGAACGCCAGTGGTCCTGTCCCGGCTTTTCCTATTCAGTAAGCGATTTCATATATTCTTTAGTGGTTATCGTCAGCTAATACGCGATAGACGCCTCTCTCCGAAATGTATCAAGATCGCTCGTCCCATGGTCAACGGTTACCTGGTCGAGAGGGAGGAATACGAATTCTGGGCTAACCAGCTGTTTGATCTTTTGAGATCGGGCGAGCTGAAAGTCAAGATTAATAAGATTTTCCCATTGGCAGAAGTGCAGCAAGCACACAAGGTACGCAGAATCATTCATTCGTTTGTTTTAAGTCTATAGAACGAGTCTGATAAGAAAATAGGATCTTGAGGGACGGAAGACCACAGGAAAGACGCTGCTCAGACCTTGAGAGGGGTTGGAGAAAGCTCTAGTACATATAACTAGTCATTTAAGGAATTGAATGTCGTTTTTCACTGTATTATGCAGAAGACGAAGTCGTTGCTAAATCAAAGTGGGCTTCTTGATGTAATTACTCCTCGTCGCTGAATGTGTCTCCAGTTGTCGCAATTTCCTGGCTGGTTTTCGCATCTTGAATTGTCTTTTTCGTGAGATCACGCGGCGCCTTCCAGCCGATCATCAAGTCATTCAACGACGGAGTGTAGAACGAGCAGTAAGCGTTCAAAAGCTCATCGTAAAAGAAAACTCCACAGTTCAGCTCCCAGACCGTAGTCACGACCTTCATCCCTAGATAGCAGTACTGGAGAAGTTTTTCCTCGACGAAGAACTCAAATTCTAGACCGTGGATGTTGGGCAACGTCTCTCCAGGGGCCAGATCAATCGGCGCGCTATTGGGACTACGCCATGCCTTTGCGCGCACTTTTCCAACGACATTTAGATCAGGTGCGTAGGTCTCATAGAATCCGCGAATGCCGTCATTAGGCACGAGGATGTCAACAATTTCAAATCCGTCAATGTCTCGGATGGCATGCGCGGACAGTTCCCCTCTCATTGCAAGGTCACTAAATGAAGCAGATTGCCCATCTGTGCCACTAGCGGCAAGAGCAAACATCACAACTTTCTGTGCAACTGATGGTGTCATTGGAGGTCGATCCCGTAGCAAGTTTTCATCTTCCCATGCCTCGGGCTGCTCGGATCGTGTTCCTTTATCGTAGTAGTAACCGCCGAAGAGAAACGAGTTGGCCTTGTTGAAGTCTCCAGGGCCATTCGCGAGTAGACGCTGATTATCCCAGAGTTGCTTCTCTGCGATGTTGCAGTAAGTGCGGGCTGCCTTGATGTTGTCGGTATACTCGGGAACGACGTCGTGGTACAGAAGGTAGTTGAGCCAGTTCCTGATCGTATCGGTGGCCAGTCTGATGGCGTGAATACCCTCTGGTCTGTAATAATCCGGCAAGTAGAATGACCTAAACAGTAGCATATGTCAGCTTGAGAAAATGGCTGTCTAAGTCCTGCAGGGTTCTTACAGAAATGACCTAGCAACATGCTCGAAGTCGATGCCCAGTTTCAATTTGTCAACGCTGATGTCTGTCTGAGAGCGAGCAACAACGATTTCTTCTTTGTCCATTGCCTTCAATTCCATTTCCGACACGCCTCCAAACATCTTTGCGGAGACTTCGACACCGCCATATCTGAGGTACTGAGAAAACACCTGCATGCGCTCCTCAAGCAGTCGGCGCTTTTGCTGGTACCGGTTGAGCGCCTCTTGTATGCGACTGTTTCATTAGTATTCGAACGAACGTTGATGGAAGACCACTCACAAGATAGCAGGACGGTCACTATATTGATGTCAGCATTATAGTCATACAGGACAGACAGGGCTGATAAACTCGCCTATGGTAGATGCTTCTTTCGTGTAGGTGCTCCGCGGGGGTAATGGGGCCTTCGGTAAAAGACTCTTCGAAACCTGTAGGCTTTGGCTGCCGGAGTGTCAGTATTATTTATTTCCACCGCATAAAATCTGTTTAAAAATATATAAAGCTTACCTGGCCATGACTCTTGCTTTTTGGCTTGTTCCTGTACTTTTCTTTCTTTCGAAGCTTTTCCTTTTGCTTTTCGGTCAACACCTTTTGCTCCTCTTTCTTTTCTTCCTGTGCCTTTTCTGCTGGTTTGCCTTCATCTTCCGTAGGCTCTTCCTCGACTACAGGAGTAGCAGAAGTTGGACCCCATTCAGCCAGTAGGGCTGCTGTTCGTGCGGCTCTATCTGGCTGGCGATGGAAAATCTCGTCGTCAGTGAGGGCGTCTGAATTACCGAGTTCCTCGACTGACTCCATCGTCTGAGATTTGCAGAAAAGCGGCTATATCGACTCTGGATTGACAAGAAGCAGACCAGAGAGAAGGGCAAGAGATGTACGCGATGAGAGCCCCGAACTGATCCAGTAATAAATTTGAAGAGTAAGGTGCGGGTAAGAGAAGGAGAATTGAGGGAGGAAGGAAGTTCAAGTGAGAGAGAGAAAGAGAGAAGGTGATGCAAGTCACCTGATTTGATACCATTTTGTTTGTAGCTGTTGCCCGGCAGATATAACGGCGGTGCTTGTTTCAGAAGGCCAAGACAAAGGATATTCTCTCACATTTACACTTCGACTAGGATAATGAAGCTGAAAATACACATCAAGGAGTTGAAACATCCTGGAATCCACGTGCCATGCCTGTTATCTCGTAAATCTACCACAAGGCGATGCTTGACTCAGCATGGCGGCTTGGCTAATCGATTCGACATATTCAGCTCGGTTTCATCATGGCTCACATGATGCCCGAAAGCCATGGCCTCTTTCTGTAAGAAGCATTCAAGATCCACATATGCAATGTGCTCAAAAGAGTCATTGCTATGGTATCTCTCCAGCCGTGGTGGTCGTTGCTGGTGTTGACTTTCCAGTTTGCTTTCCAGTTGATGTACAATGCACTGCGGCTAATCCCAAAACGGCTAGCAATGCCCGACCCAAAGCGGCATAGCAGCAGTGAGCTACGTCATTGGCAGGCGGTCAGAGGCGGCGCGATTCCGGCCCAATGGACGCTCCTGATTGGCTGGTTGCCTGCTCCCGACCAACGTCCCCAACTTATTAATCCTTGATCCCTGGCAACCTGCCTGCTTGGTTGCTCTTCAGCAATTTATACGACCACCTGTACAACTTCTTCTGCTGCTCTTCCTACCATATTCTTGCTCACACCACTCCTTCGTGACACCACAGCCTTCTGCGCGCTCTCAAAAGATCGTCCGGCTCGGTTAAAAGGGCGAGGTGCTCTTCTTTTCTGTCGTGGACTCAATTCCCGTTCCTTATTTAGATCCGTGGAAAAGTTGAAACACCCTCAACCTTGTTTTTCGATCATACGTCTCGGACTTGCTGTTATCCTGTCAATGGCCGACGCGCGGATCCGTATTTTATAATGGATTAACTTGCGCTTACAATTTGAGCTGATATGGAACTTTCCTATCCCCTGACTGTTCCTTTCTTTGTCCACGCTTTACGAATGACTCTATCTCTACTGCGACATCTGCCTAGTATTATTCCTACCCGCTGCGCGGTGACCCACGGCATGCTCAATTGAAACATACTACTCCCGCCAGATATCAGACGAGACATGCTTTCTTCATCCTTCAAATCAGATAGCTTCAAGGGTCAAAGCCTTGATAGCGACAGCTTCAACACCATCTTTGACCATGCTGCTGCCGGACAGTAAGTCCATGACGTGTCTGTTGAATGCTACGTATGCTGACATTTATGTTTAGTGACGGACTCCGGTGTCACTTATCCGGCTCGCTAATCGCCAAACCCTGCACACACGAGGAAGTCGCATTCTACGAATCGAGTGTCCACCATCCTAATTTCCATGCTTTCATGCCCCAGTGTTTGGGAACTCTGACAGCTTCAGACAAACAGCCGTCGCTTTCCATTGTTCCGGGTGCGCAAGGAAGATCGGTACTTTCGTCGCTGGTAACGCCTCCTGCAACCAACGGCTTCACCGATAAGAATCAATCATCTTCTCATCATCACCGCCATCATCATAAAATAACTACGGAAAAGGCATGGACACCATCAGGTGGTCGTAAGTTGGATACTGGTATTTCAATTGTGCTGGAAAATATCGCGGAAGGGTTCAAAAGACCTAATGTATTAGATGTCAAACTTGGCTCTCGACTATGGGCCGACGACGCCCCTCCGGCAAAGCGCGCAAAGTTGGATGCTGTTTCGAGAGAGACAACTAGCTCCAGCTTAGGATTCCGAATTGCAGGTATGAAAGTTTGGGTTGGTTATGACGACGAGGATGGATCGGCGGCAGATGCTATGGAGGCGGAATTCACAGATCCATACATGACAAAATACGACGGCTCAGAAGCGCCAAAAGGAGAGGTTGTCGAAAAGAACGGATACAAACGTTACGATAAATGGTACGGACGGGCTTTTACTGCCGACAATGTGAAAGAGGGATTTGAGACTTTTCTAGCGGGGGCCAAAGCCGGCAAAGTCGATCGCTCGAAATTGATTGCGTCTCGAATTCTGCAAGAACTTCGAGCGCTGCAGTTTGCGTTGGAATCAGAAGAAAGCAGAATGTACTCGTCCAGCATCTTAGTGATCTACGAAGGAGACCCGGATGCCCTTGAAGAGGCACTGAAATTTGAAGAGACCCAAAAAGAGCTAGAGACTAGATCGTCTTCTGAAACTGGAACAGAGCCTTTGGATGATATTGAAGCGTTTGACATTACCGAGCTCGGTGCCCTACAACAAATGAATTTCGCCAACGGTATTCCGAATGGTGTCGCCAATGGTAGCAGCGAAGCACACAATGTCTCAGGCGCATTGAATATTCCGAACATTCAAAACATTCAAAACATTCAAAACATTCAAAACATTCAAAACATTCAAAACATTCAAAACATTCAAAACAT